>JARHVA010005288.1:770000-1077500 GCA_037957365.1 Torreya grandis | reverse complement strand
CATTTGTGTACCACATGGATCACTAGATAGTCATGGTCTACATCACTAGGGATGACTTTCAAAGGTATCTATCTTGGCCATTTCTAGATGAAATTTTTGATAAGCATAGGTTGGTTTTATGGAATAAATATAATTAAATTGACAAAGTGATAAGCTCATGGCTTCTACCTAGGGAAATTATGGTATTTAAAGGAATGTATCCCACCCATATTAACAAATTTAAAATGGGAGTACATATTGGGATGGCCTTATTGAATAGAATGTAAGCATTCTTAGCATCCATTTTTTCAATTTGGATTGGGTTCTATTAATGCATATGATAATGACCAATGATGCAATTTTAACCCTAGGATAAATCATCATCTTCAAGCTAAGGGAAAAATTATTGCATAAGAGTAAGTAGTCCAATTTAGTAAGCCATTTCTATATGGTGTTATATTTATTGGATGTAGTAATGGGCATAGTCTATAGATACATGGGTGAACTTTGGATCCCAACCATAGATTGTATAAAGAATCACATTTGTGATTAATATTAGTTTATAATACATACATATACAAAGTACATGGTCTAAATTACCAAGGGGATGTTTATCCTCAAGTATGGTATGAAATTCATGGGACTTTACTACCCAAAATTGGAAAAAGCATAAAGGATACACTAGATTATTGGGTTCACTATTGGTTGTATCCTTATTATATGGTAATCATGGTTAATATTCACAAAGTCCACCCCATATTCCTCCCTAAGTATGTACCAAACAAGCTAGTAGAGTAAGAAATTACATATAAACTTTGATGGAGTGTCAAGGAGGACTTGATAAAATAGAATAAGGGAAAATTATATGGATCACACATGATCATTGGTAGAATGTGTTACACATAGAGGAGGAATTTTGGTGATGTTAATACTAAGAGAAGGCATTATCAATTACCTAACTTTCTGCATAGGTATTGGGATCCCCATGGTCATATACAAAATCATATTTAAGGATTTGGTATTCAATACTAACATGTCCCCTATGACCATGATTTTATATTTATGAATGCAAAGGATGATGCCCAAGTGTTAGAAAGGAAAAAAATTAAAGTCTTGAAAGAACATAATTTGAGTATAATTTAGCAAAGTCCTTCAATTTTAGTAGAAGAAATGTAGACTAGGATGCCACCCCCTAAAGGATGGACTAATTTGGATTTATGGAACATAAAACCCCCATAGAAAATATAAGTACAAGGGATCCTTCCCAATAACTTCCCTTTATTTTAAATGTTGTTAAGAAAGAGCTTGGTTTGAGAGAGCCTGATCCTAGGGGAGCTCCAAGGGATCCAATTGACTTAGATTCCTTTGAAGCTAAGGAACAAGAGCACTTAGTTACCTTGCCATTATAAACACCTCTAGCTACACCCTAATTACATGAGTCTAAAGTAAAAAGAGTAGCCACATGGGAAGTTAATTCCTTAATTCAACCATAGGGCATGCCTTCATCTCCTTAATAATAAGTGAAGGTAGAGAAAGAAATAGATGAAGAATAATATCTAAAAATAGCCATTTCATTAAGACTTATAGCTAATAATGAGAAAGCAATAACCATAGATGACACAACATGTAATATGGCTTAGCCTTTAGACCCTATTTCTTTAGTTTCTTCATATGTTCATATATTTGGTTTAGTTCCAATTACTACTATTTGAAAACTCCCAAGGTGCAAGATGTCACCTCCACCCTTGATGTTTTAGTTTCCTTTTATTTTGTATTAAAAATCCCTTTCCTCACTCCCAATATAAAGGAGGATTATTCAACCACCACTATTTCATCCTCCCCCCATAGTGCATCCACATACATTGTTCTTATTACTATTAATGTTCCCTATGGGACAACCATATTATGAATAATGAAGAAGAAAAGGGCCACTAATAAAACTAAGTAGCATTGGCCACTTCCCAACTTCATGTTTCTTCAACATGGATTAGTTTGTTAATTCCTTCCACATTTTCCTCCCAATAGACCACTATCACGACCTCAAGAAAGGGAAAAAGGGTTAATCAATTCATTATAGTCCATCCACTCCCCTAATATGGAGGTGTGGATTCATCTAAGATCATCTGGCCTATTGATGTCAACACCCCCCATTTCTAAAAAATGAGGACTCTTGTTCAAACTTTGAAAATTATGGTATAAATTAGGCATTCAAATTGATCATAGTGCATTATTAAATATAATTTTTTGATCTATCTTACATTGACATGATAGCACATAATCTTTATTTGATTTTACCTAATGTTGCCAACATTTAGCCTATATGTTTCCATCTTGAAGAATTAATGGATCTTCATAAGAATGAACAAATGTTCATGGATTTATGCTTCAATGTTAATTTTACCCTTATTTGGTCAATTAATATGATCCAATTTTAATCTAAGTTTAAATTACATTTAAAACCTTAGTCTAAATTACTTTAGCCTAAGTTCTTAATAAAATGGATTCATATTTTTGACAGGTCACTTTATACCACCTTAGCTAGTTTAATTTTAGTCTATGTTTTGATTGAGTTTGTTAGTTCATTAAAAGTTTAATATAAAATTTATGCTAAGTCTTTATATTTTCCAATCCTTTATTCTTTGATATTACTATTCTCAAGTATGAATTAAACATCAAGATGCCAAGTGTCAAAACCTCGCTCGATTAGATCAAGGATCAATGACACACAAATGATCACCCAAAGTTAATAAGTTAAAGTTACTCAAATCAAATATAGATGGTACATATTGAAATGTATGAATTTTGATTGATGATCCATATGGAATCCTAAAGTCAACAAGTCAATATAAATTGATGGTACACATTCAATCATGTAGATGGAGATCTAATGGTGAGCATGACATCAATATGTCAGAGGATCTTAAGAGGAATGCTATGGTGACATGTGTGACAATCATGTTCAATCAAAAGTATATCAATTGCTCACATTTGATCATATGTTCAATAGGTCAATAACATGCATTTGATGATACAAATCAAAGATCAATGGCACACGTTTAACCATGTTGATATAGACTAATGGTGAGAATCAAATCAACAAGTCAATGAGCCTAGATTACATGCTAGGATACCACATGTGGTAAAAGCATTAACTATATGGAGATTATTAGTAGGGAACTCATAAATCATGTGGGGATACCAAGTGTCATAATATAGGAAGCTTGGATCAAAGATCAATGGACTTATTAAATGTCAAGAAGAGGAGACTCCCATGGAGAATGATAGAGCGAATTTAATCAAATTTCTATGGGGCATGAGATGATGATACATGCCCAAAGCAATAATTATCAGATTTTGAAAGTAAATAAGCAGCATGGTAAGAGGATGCTAGATAGGTAGACATGTTAGATCAAAAGATTTTGTGGACCCAAACATGAGAAGGTATAAATAAAAGATGAAAATATGATCTAAGTCACCAAATCAAATACTTCAAACTTGTATTCCACCATTAAAGCTTTGTTAAACCCTCAAAAATCCCCTGAATGTATGAACAGTCCTAAAATTTCTCTTACATTCACCATTTTGAATGAGAAAAGAGAGCTTAGTAATTAAAGTTATTCAAGAGTATAACAAGATAGCCAAAAGAGTTAAATTGTCATTTTCTAGTGGAAAATTTGATCAAAATCATAGAAATGGTGACTTATGGACCTATTGCGACTAACATACCCCCCCTTTTTAATTTAAAATTGGGGACCCTTGAGAAGTCTTTATACCCAAGTTTTGAAGCATTTGAACATTAAAATCTTTAACAAAATTTAAAGATCATCCACTCTATTAAGGAAAATGCTTGTGTGATTTAATCCTCTTATTTCAAAATAACCCTACTAATAAGGTTACATGAGTCATTTTTCAACTTTTATGGAATATTTAGGGTTCTGTGTTTAGAAACCCTAGGTGGCCCTTGATTCAAATTCAAATACTAGAGGGAGCCAAGATGGCAGGAGCGAATTAAAAAGAAGATATAAACAAGGGGTTTTCATGGGTTTTAGTCATGTTTTCATAACATAACTCAAACTCTTCTTTTTTCTTTCCCCTTTCTTTTTCTAGGTTCTTTGGGTATAATTTGATATAAATCCATGATGTCCCTCTTTATGTTACCTAACATAGCCTAGGTCATTAATACTAAGGCCCCAATAATTATCTTGACCTTAGAAATAATACCTTATTCTAAGTGATATTATTTATGTCAAGTATAAAAATTATCTCCCTCATTCTTAGCAAGATCTTACGATCAATGCCTTCTCATAGGATTTGATTAGACAAAGTATCCTAATCAAAATACTTTCACTTAAATAACATGTACTATGATAGAATAATGATAATCAATCACTCATTATATTTAATCTAATGGTGTAAAGAATAGGAAAAAAAGTCAAAAGGAATGTAAGGCCTCAAGCACTAGATGTGTGGTGACTTAATAATCAAAAGGTGGAAATAAAGGGGCCCACCTAATAAAGACATACAATTAAATGACTGGGCCCCTATGTGGATTAATGGATATCACTTGTTCACTGGATTTGATCCAATGATGTGAGGCCCAATGACTTTTCAAAGATTCATGATCTCACACATGTCTAGTACTTGACTAAGGTGACAAATGATAAGAGATACATAGCACAGGAAAAATATGTGAGGGTGCCTAGTGTCATGATCGTAAGCCTAGAAATCACTAGGCTAATAAAAGATAAGGACTTGGATTTAAATAAATGGATCACACTTAATTTCTAGATTTGATCCAATGGTATAAACTAAAAGGAATATTTTAAATCAAATGACTAATATCTGAATGACACTTATGAAAATTGCCATGAAAAGCCTACAATGATGCCACATGGGCTCCCTGTAAGCATAAAAGGTCAAAATCAAAGATCTTCTAAACTCAAAAACACAAGGGTATAAATCAAAGGGTATATATCAAATATAAAACATTTATGAATTTAAAGTCTGAATATCTCCTACCATTAAAGCTCTAAACCCTAAACCCTTTATAAAAAAGACCTAACTTAGTTCAGTCAATTATAGTTTAATTAAGATAATGTAATCTCCTAAGAACAAGTGCTATAGAAAAAACCCTTGGAAATATAGTGTAGGAAATACATATCCATCAAAAGATAGACCTATAATTAATTATATATGATGTCCTATCTATTGGATTCCCTTATGGCCTTTGTATCCTTCCCTAGAATTAGGAACTAGTCCCCTGATGGTAAAACCATAATTTCTCACCAATATTCTAAATTATACATATTCAAGTATAGGAAACACATGAAATTTATCTATGATTGTGTTTTCCCAACCATATATGAATCCATCATAGGAATTCCTATGCCAAAATTGCATCCCCTTATCAAGAGATAGATAGAAACAATGGGGGAAGTTATGGTATTATCCAGACTACACTATCATTAGGATAAAGGGAATCCTAACCCAACCTTATACGCTACCAATCCATGTCCCTAATAATCTTTCCAAGCAAGATATTACCTCAAAAATCACCCAAGGTCCTGACAAGGTATGCAAAGAGAAGAGGAAAGGTCAAATCCACCTCCTCCCATTGGATATTGGGAAGATTATAATCAAAGATTAGAAGTAGTTGGAAATTATGGTAACACAATAATTATTTTAATTTACAATTAGATGACCTTAAAATGTGGGACCTTGAGGGTAGGGTGGTTAACCACATTAAGGATAGAAAGTTCCCTAAGATTGAATATGAACATAAGCTAGGTGTTGGTGATGACAACATATTAGAGCAAAGAATTATGAAGAAGTGCTCTTTAGAATCAAAAGCTAAATATCAAGTTGGAATGTAGATTGATTAAAATAAATAAGCCTATAGGGGAGATATGGTAGTTTCATCCCTTGAAATATAGTTTGTTGATAGGACCATCTAGGACCAGTCATGAGGAGCCATTTGATCAAGGGAAACCATCTGAACCTCAACCCCACCATCGACAACCTCAAGTTGAACAAGCTCATAATGTTCAACCTTAAGATGGAAAAGATAAAGGTAAGGATAATGTTGGAGAACTAAGACTGGAACATAGACCCAAGGAAGGTCACTCACCTATAGAACTCCCACAAAGTCCACCTTCTCCCATGGAATTTATTGACATGATATCTCTTGAGCTAGAAGAGACATTAGATGGTGATTTTATTGATATAGTAGTGTCATATGGATTATATAGAGAAGGGGATCCATTTTAAGTAGGAAAGGAGCTGGTTCTATTGGAAAATGAGAAAAGGAAATTAGAGCTAGCCTTGGTTCCTATGAATCTAAGGAAGATGCCTAAGTTGGCCTTTACTTACACTACTAGTGAAGTCAACCTCTTCATTGATTAGAATCCAATCCATGGACCCCTAATCACTAACTAGTTCATCTATGGGAAATTTTAGAAGATCCCACCACTCTTTCCTTCATGGGCCATGACACAATTTGGCCTAACTAATCATGATAACATCAAGACATGGATTATGGAAATAGTAAAAAAGTAAGAAGAGGGAAGAATACAAGTTCATCATATTTAGGGAGGATAGAAAATTAACACCCCATGCACTTTTGGTAGTGCTAGTATGGAGGTGCCTGAGCCTCTGAAGTTCAAAGAACCAAAGGCTATGTCTAATTTAACCCAGACACAACAAGATTGGAAAGGATCACTAGAAGGATAGCTATGGTTAGTCAAGAAGAATTAACATTTCAAAATGTGGAACCATTAACATGACTAGCTCATGTTGGAGGACAACAACTTGGAGAGGTTCCCATCCATGAAAAAGATGTGGAAAGTTAATTAAGGATCAATCTCAATAGGCTATACCTGGTGTCTAGGGATTAGTACAAAGAATTAATAACCTTGAGAAAGAAAAAGAGAATTTTCAAACTCAAGAAATTCTCTCAATACCATATTTAATGATTAAAATTCTTAAGGAATCATTACATGACATGTTCAGAGCATTAAAGTCTATGAAATTAAGGTATAATACACTCGAAAACTAGGCCACCTTAGCCAAGGAGCTGGTTACTCAATGGTAAACTTATGAAGATAATACTACCCAACTTATTAATATTCATGTTAATAATCAAAAACCAAAAGTTGAAGCCATCAAGATGGTACACCTAAGTTCCATTTTAGGAATTATTGTAGACAAGGTCCATGCCTTGAGTGATTGGCATGGTAAAATGGAAGAACATATTGAGGAGGAGAAGGAAATCATCAACAAAATTGAGAAGCTCCTAGGAACTATGCTCAAGGATCTTGCATAACCCACTACCCTAAGGATAATTAGTGATGAAGAGTTCCAACATAGAACCACTTTGGTGACTCAATAAATCAAGGGTAAAATCCCAGGACAATCAAGGCAAGATAATAGTATAATATTAAACATGATATTCAATGTAGGGGAAAGGATCAATGAAGCCAAAAGTATTAAGGAAGCATTGGCTAAGAATGACAAGGATTTTGATGATCTGGTTGATCAAGAAGAGGAGAATATCACAAGACCTACCATAGATTTGGGATTAGTGGATGAATAACATGAATGAGCTATGAACATCTTTCATTAGCAAAGGGTCCCACCTCTAATGTCCTAATTATGGTTTGCCTCAGAGACGGCATATTATTTTGTAAAGGTAGATGCTAGTTTATTAGTGTGATTGCCTCTAGGTTAGCCTATTTGTAAAAGACATGTGTATCATAGTTTGTTATAAAAACAACTGTCCTTATCTTTTTACACCTATATTTTAGACTGACTGGTATACTACCTAGCTTTTTTATAAAGGCATGTATTACCATTTGTAAAAGAAAGAAACTTCAAGATATTTTTGTACCACTTCTAATAAATTAATACAAAATATCAAGGAATTTAGTAGGAATTATCTGGGTTGATGTGTTTGAATTGTTAATTTCTCAATTACTTTTCTAATCTTAAATATGAATAGTTTTTGGAAATATTGAGTTAGATCATTAGTTATAGGGTTGTTGACTTATGTAATGCTAAGTTAGTTGAATGAATTTTAGTTTACTTAATTTTATTTGCTTTGCAATAAAGACGTGTATTAACTATCTATATGTGGTGCAAAACTTTAAAAGTAAATCCAATTCTTACTTGTATTGTCATCCTACCTTCATAATTAGGCCTAATTTGTAGTGAAATATGAGATTAGGCTACTTTAAACTATATATTGGTTAAGATCATGCTTGGTAATTCTTTAAAATATATAAATATTTTCACATCAAGGATCAATAATCACCATTTATTTCTTACTCTACCTTTTCCTTTTGTTCTTTATTGAAATAATTCACTTTAGTTTAAAACATTATTTATAACCATTTAATTTAGTCATAGTTTAGATCTAGATTGATTTATCAAAATTAGAATCAAGATTCATAAAAGAAGGCACCAATATGGCTTCCAACCATCAAAGTTTATAAATATTGTGGAACAGTCTACATTGCTTTATTGTTATTTCACCATAGGCATCCTAATTGCCAAATACCTACAACTCATGCCCTGAATCCGAAGGATCATAAAGTGAGAAGTGTTATTTAAACACTAAGAGAAACTATGGTATATTTAGAAGCATCAACATGACATAATTCAAATAAAGAATTTAAATTATACATGTCATCAAATGTAGAGGGTAGAGTATTCAAAGATACAGAGTTTATGGATTCTTTATTAAATACCAAAGATAATAATTATTCAAGCTTATTTTAGACCATTGAAAACTAGCGAATTTTTGACAAAAGAAGAGGAGAAGATGTTCCTATTTAAGATATTATATGATGACATCATGGAATTTTTAGATGATAGGACTCTGTTATGCTATCGGCAAACTAGAGGTATTACACTATATTGATGTTCTTAGTCCTATTTTCAAAGATGCTAAAATTGACAAGGGTATGCTTATCCATGAACCTAGTTTGAGGAAAATATCATATCATATATATATATATATATATATATATATATATATATATATATATATATATATAATTGTATTTTAATCCTCTTATAAACTAATTAGGCCCCAAATGGACCTTGCCTCCATTAATTCATGGGCCCAAAAACATACCATGATGGACATCCTAGTGAAATGGATAAAAGCTGGTAACAAGGTCATTGTAGATCCTAGCATGAAAATCCATGTGAGCCAATTCAAACCTAGAATGAAAATGGTTATGACCATGATGAAAAAACTATATATATTTTCACATACTACACATTTGGAACCAATATGTGTTCATGTGGTATATTTCATTAATCATTAACATTTCCTTAAGCAGGTAGATTTTTGGTATTAAAACAAAGAAGAGAAATGAGTTCTTTATGATATCATATTTATTAGATGCCTTGTGAACCACAACTAAAATCCCTAAACAAAGATAATGGTCTCCAAATGGTACCCAAACTGTGTCTTGATGTTACTCAAAATAACATATTTAAAAATCTAGGGACCATATCTAATTCATTTATGATTGTGTCTATCTTGCAATAAGCCAAGCCATTAATGATATCCCTATGATGAGGATAAGTCCTTTAATCAATAATTCCATTGATATAATGGGTGATATATGGTTATATCCTAATTTCACCATTATTATAATAGAGGGAACTTAAAGTGAACCCTTTAAACTACTAGTACATGTGCTTGACAAGTTAGCAAAACAAGAGGTAACATACCAATTATTAAATGGAATAGATGAGATCTAAAAAACCAAAAGGAAGGGAAATCTCCATGGTTTTCCCATGATAATTATAAAAACCATTTTTATAAAATGGGACCACATTAAAGTCTCTTCAAAACCATAGATAGTGGGATCCCTATGGTAGAGTAAAAGAACACTTGAAGAACAAAGGCATTCTAGTTGTGTCCTATGATCATGAACCTAATGCATTTGAATTTGTGTACACTAAGGTAACTTATTATGAAATTTATATAAGGCTAAAATAACATAATATAAAGCTTTAATCCACATTGTTAAAAGATTAGAAGATAGAAGATAGGTGGTAGCTTGGTCCCTGATACTATCATTTGGTAGATGTTGGTCCTTCTTAGCTTCCCCAAAATAATATATAAATAGAGAATAGGCCCAAATAAAGGAGATCAAGTGAATTTTCTTCAAGATACTCATTCCTTGAGTCATCTAGAATAGTAGATCAAGATTTGCCTCAATAGGAAGAAATTCACATGATAGCTTTGGATCCACAGGAATCTATTGAAGATGTATTAAAAAAACTCTCCATAATATATGAATCAGACATAGATTAGATGAGGAGAATGTTGGTAAATCTAAGAAGTAAAAGGGAAAAGATAAGTCATTAGACTTAATGGTCATTGACCCTCCTAAGAGGAAGGATGAGACTGTAATTATCTCAAGGGAAAAGAAAGCACAAATGGCCATCATTCACCCTTTAAAAGATATAAACCTATTTAGTGAGGAGAATGCAATCTATGGACCAGATTTACCTAAATGGTTAATATATGAACTAATTATGGAGAAGCTTCTTACTACTTATCACCCATGGGCTCTATTAAAGACTACAGACATCCCCTTAAAATAAAAGTTGAAGCCTTGGATCCTAGCATTACAAGATGAAGAGTAAAGAAGGATTGATACTCCAACTCCATTATCAGACCAATAACAAATAGAGGTCTTATTAAGGTCAAAATACCCCAATTTCTAAAAAATGGGGACCCTTGTCTTAAATTATGCAAATTTGTACCTTAAATTTGAAAATTCATTTGATCAAAGTACCATTAGAGTGTTTTGCACATTATCTTTTTTTAACTATCATCCATACCTAATTTTGTTGGCATATTTGTTCATAATTTTTATTTAATATTACCTAAATTTGCTAATATTGGATCTTCATGTGTCATGCTACAACTCTAATAGAGTCCATTTGGAATGGGCAATGACTAGGTTTCATGATGTTTTATATTAGTTTAGCCTTTTACTATCCTTAGGTTTGTCAAGGGTCAAACTAAATTCATGATTAAGCATCGTAAAACCCTTATTCAAATTACTCTAACTGAAGTCCCTTTAAATCAAATTTAAATTTGGTGGGAACAATTTATGTGGGAATGATTTATCATGCCATGGATTTAGTTTAATTTTTATCCTAAGGATTAGTCATTTTTATTAACATGACCAAACGTTAGTCTAAATTTTTTTATATTTGGTTTCTTTATTTTCTTGAGCCCCCTTGGTCTCTTTTATTTCCACGTGGTCTAAATATACAAAGGGTAACTTTTACTATAGACATAACCTAAAATCCATACCCTAATTTTTTTTATATTTATTAATACAACAAACCTTAGGATATAACTATATGTTGTGTCTTTTATTATTCATGAGGTACCCTTTATTATGTCTCAAAATTTGGCTTAAATATTTTAACCTAAGGTTTCATCATGTTTATTAACATGAAAAAAAAACCATATTCCATAAACATTATGCTAAGTTCTTTATTTTTATGAACTCTAACTTAAACATCATTTACATCTACAGGATCAATGGTTCGTATTTGTTCAAACAAATAAGATCAATGGTGCAAGATTAAAGTTGAAAAGTTGAATCCCAAGCCTTGAGCTAAAGTTCAAACATCTTTCAAAGATCAATGGTATGATTTTTTTGATCATTGATTTAATGGTGCATATTGAGTTAAAACTTAAATGGATCCTTAGATAAGTGAGAAAGTGAGGACAAGTGGTGTTCAATTTTTTGGATCAAGATCTAATGGAATGAGTTTTCTTAGACAAAGATGATCAAATAATGCATAGTAAATTTTGAAAATTCAAAAACCTTGAGGAAGAACATGGAGATGACATGTGTATACACATAATATTTTCAAATTTTATCAAATACTAACACTTTGTATCTTGTAAGAACCCATCAAGTCTCAATCTCTCTAAGTGAAAGCTCTAAGGGGTGTATTGGGAAAGGGGTGGGTAGACCATTGGAGCTTCATAAGATTTCTATCCCTTATTTCCACATTATTGCCAATCTAACCAGATCTTAAAACCATTCCATAATATATTAATCTTCCATTTCACACTCCTCCAATTGTTTCTTCTTTCTATCCTTCTTTTCCTCAACTTGATCCCATTTCACCATATGACTGTACTAGGTCAACTAGGTCAATCTTGTATATTTTTTATCCCCTACTTAGTGTACAAGTTTGATAGAGTTGACCTTGTAATATTTATGGATATTTTTCACTTATAGTTTTATTATCCCTTTGATCGACCTAGTTCAGGACCTAATAATTTATCTCCCAAAATCATATAAGGTTGATTGGGTTGACCTTTTATAGATGAAATATTTAGAAGTATTTAGGGTGAGATCCACCTATAAATACAAGATAATTTTTTCATTATTTCAATATGCAATCAATATTTATTATTCACTTGTGTTTTTTTACAATCTTCACTTCCACCATTATACTTGAGCAGTCTTAGCTTAGGGTTTCTACATGGATAATCTAGTCTTGTGGATAAATATTTAATGTTTTGGCCTTTATTATTTGTCCTTATAGACCACAACAACCTCTTGTGAATCCCCTTTTTCCAAGGGAGAGATTGAGTCTTGATGGGTTCACATTCAGGTAAGTATATTCTAACTTTGTTCTTCTCTCTTTAGTAGATAAAAGTAACATAATTATTGTAACAAATAATATTACTCTTCATATTACATATATTAGGGTCTTACTCACACTTAGATTAATTTAGATTATCTTATACATGTTTTCATTGTGTTAATAACCTCTCATGTTGTGCCATAAGCTTTAGTGTGCACTAGATTAGATTTACTTTCTTGATATTAGATATAAAGTGAACATTAAACCTAAGACTTTTTTAGGGTTATTGCATGATTATGTTAGACTAAAAGCTTTAAAAATCTTCTTGGCATGGTGTATTATGACAAGTGATCCCATAATCAGGTTTAGTGGATCTCTATATTGGTCATGCTCTCGCTTAACAAATGTATTCCCAAGTGGAAGTGTAGGTATGTTTTATCTTCTCTGAACCAAGATTGATTTATAGACATGATTCATTTCTAATTGCATACATTTTTGTAAACCCAACATGAACTAACACTCATAAGATTTTTTTACCTTATTTCATTCTTTCATTCTTTTATTATTATTTTTATCATATATTTACCATACTAGGTCGACTACATCGACTTGACTCTAACTTTTATGCATAGGTTTTTAGCTACAGTCTACAAGATTGACCCTATCAACCCAATAAAAGTTTATATGCTTTTAAAAATTCTAGTTTAGACTACTAGGTTGACCTAGTCACCTAGGTACTTTTTAGGCACTTAGTAATAGGTTTCTACAAAGCTTGATCAACCCAGTCAACCTAGTTAGTAGAATTTAAAAGCATATATCAAGGTTCTTAAACAACAATCTTCATTATTTTCATCTTTGATCCATAAATATTCCTTTATAACTCTATATCTCTTTTTTATAGTATTTCCTTTTGTAGTTTTTAGTCTTTAAAACTACCCTTGTACAGTCAACTTTATCAACTCTATGGACCTGGTTCTATGTTCTATGTGTTGTTTAGATAACTGGGTCAACTCTACCTACCCTGTTTATTTTTAGACCTTGCTTTCATAGTATAGGTTTAAACCTTTTGACATTTTTCTATATTATGTGCATACACTATTAACTATTTCAACATTGTAGCTTGTTTTAAATTTAGAATTAACCTTATATGCTAGTAAATAATTCACACTTTTTTTTCTTGTTGCTTTCATGCTTAAAATAGATCACATAGTTTAATTAGGTGGTTTTCAATTAATCATTTAGTTTCACTTTTTTATACTTCATACACACATGACCAAATCACAAAATATAAACAAGCATTTTAACATTTGACTACCCAAGGACATTCTACTTAGATTTCATCACCAAGAAAGAAGTTGACTTGATATTTTGGTCAAGTATAAAACATGGTTAATATTATATTTTGGCTAAGCACCTGACACCCTTATCACTATGGTGTGTGAAGTGAGGGGTTAGAACCTAATACCAATCATATATCATTACCAATATAGATCACTTTTAGCCCAAATTACCTGAAACCATCTTTTGATTGCCTTCTAGTTCCTTACTTATATCCAACTTCCCATCACATTTAAAACCATATCCTAATAATATTATAAACATTTAGGTTGACCAATTATTTATCTATTTACTTTCTAAGTTTATTTCTTACTCTTTGCTCAATTCTAATTTGTATTAAAAAAACTTGCAATATCTATCATTGATGCAAGGTTTTGTGTTGTGTGCCTTAATTAGGTTGGCCAACATTAATCCAATTGGCTATTTGTTTCCCTTTAGTTTTTTATTTTCAAATTACTTACAAAAATTATCTTGTTTTAATTCACAATCTATTATAATCTTCTTGAATTTCCCTATCTATTGTATTGGGTCGACCTAGTCGAGCTTGTATCATTTTTTAGCCTCTATTCACTTTACTAGATCGACCCAATTAACTCTATACTATTTTTAGACCCTAATTTTAATATGTGGTTGACCTAGTCAACCCTGTACTACCTTTTTCCTTCCTTGTTTATCTATATAGTTCTTTATTGTTCCTTGTTATGCATTTTGTTCATCTCTCTTTAGTCATAATGCAATCTCTTATCAAAATCTTCTTTGATAGTTTGAATCCATTTAAATACTATATGGGATGTTCATTTCTTCCTCCCTTTTTCTCCTAAGAGAATAATCACACTTAGGGCACCTCTTCCCTTCCTTCATCCATGATTTGTAATATGGTGTAAATAACACCTGAATATGAAGTTGATGGATCTAATCCTTTCCTTACAAAGAAACTTTTGATATTCAAAATCTTCTAACTAATGTGGAAGTAATTGATACAATTTTACTTAATAATCCCACTAATAATCCTTCTTCTATTGATCCTCCACCTAACACCAATTTGGGGTGTCCTCCTACCAACACCAACCCACCTCTTGATATAAATCAACTTTTATCACAAGTTATCCAACAAATGACCATAATTAAATATTCTAACACTAACCAAATGATGCAAATTCAACAAAATTTAACTAGTGTGGCTAATCAAAATCTAACTATCCATTGTATACAGATAATATTTTTAACTTTGATTGATTATTGACACTTTATATCTTATAAGAACATATCAAGTATTAATCTCTCTGAGTGCATGCCTTAAGTGGTGCATCAAGAAAGGGGTAGGTAGACCTTAAGTTATTATTTATATTTCCATTCCTTTTTCCACTTGCAATCCACACTTTATCCTCCTAAAACCTTTAAACCTAAGCTATTCTTCTTATTTCTACCTATTCCTATCATATGTATGTTTTATTCTTAATTTATCACCTTAGCACCCTATTGACCTATCAGTTGTATTAGGTTGATAAGGTTGACCTAGCATATTTTAGGGACTTCTTTTCTCTTTTGGATTTTTGGCCTTTGATTGACCTGGCACATATCTAAAAAATTATCCTTGAAATTGTGATCGATTGACTAGGTTGACCTAGAATAGTCAATGTTCTTAAATATTTTTAGGGTAAGTTACTACTATATATACAAGGTCATTTATCACCATTTTAGTGAGAGCAAAGAATTAAGTGAAGAACTGCAAATGAACATCTTCCTATTTACCATTCTACTTGGAGAATAAAGCTTTAAGGTTTAATACTTTCTTTGGATCCCCAATCTCATCTTATGAATAAGTATTTTGGATGCTTAGATAGGTTGTGTAGCCTAGAGATTATTTATCTCAATATATCCTTACATAACATGACAATATCTTGCAAATCACCTTTACCAAGGGGGGTATTGAGGCTTGATGGATTCATCTTCAAAAGTAAGTATTCCTTAATTTATTCCTGCTTTGTAAGAGTAGATAGATAAAGCATTTATATTCTTCTCTTCCATGTATTAGGATTCTATATACATTGATGTGAGTATGTGTCTTTTATAAATGTTTAGTTTATGTTTATTTGTTTTGTTTCTAACCCCCACTTTGCATGACAAGCTTTAGTGTGCACTATATTAGATGTACTTTTCTTATTATTAGATTAATGAAATATTAAATGATAAGACTCTTTTAGGGTTGTTATGTGATTATTTTAGACTATAGGATTTGGAACCTTATCTCACATGGTGTGTTTTTATAAGTGATCCCCTTATCAGGTCTAGTAGATCCTCACATTGGTCATGCTCCCACTTAATAATTGTCTGTTCTCCAATCAGAAGTATAGGTGTGCTCTATCCCATCCGATATACGATTGATTTATGGATATGATGCATTTTTTATTGCATACATCTATCCTCAAGATAATCCCAATTACATTCCTCCACCTCTTTGGTATGCTAGAAAACATTTTATTCCTCAACCCATAATGAATAATAGGATTCTTCAAACCATTCAAAATGAGCCTTTATCCCCCTTCATTATTTCCATTGATATTAGTAACATATCTCCAATTATAAAATATGATGGGACTAGAGACCTTGCCTCATTTTTCAAAGCCTTTGACAACCTTTACAAAAAGTGGATCCAAATTAATACCTTCACCACTACTAAACTCTTAGTGAAAACCCTAACTAGTGATGTATTAGAATGATATAATCAACTTCCCCAACTTTCTAGTTGGAAACTTTAATATTTGGTTAATATTTTAGTTAAATATTTTTAACACAATGATTTTTTCAAAAATTATCTTAGCCACTTAATCAAGGCTAAGTAATTTCCCACTGAATTAACTTGTGACTTTATCAAAAGTTGGAAATTTTTAGCTCATAAATCCAATCATAACATGACTAATGATAGCTTATTCAAACTCTTTATCACTTCTTTGACTCCTACTCTCTAATATCATGTTTGAACCTTTTCTCCAAAAACACTTAATGAAGCTCTTGATCAAGCTAAACATTAAGAATTTTTCATGAAGAAATTTCAACATAATCCTAAAATGATTAAAAGATGTTTCCAAACATCTAATGCTATCACTAGTAATACTCCACAAACCAAACTAAGAGATGCCAAACTGATATTCCTTCACCTTCTCATACACCTCTTTCAGTTCATCAAATGAAATAATTTTTACCACCCTCTAAACCTTTCATATATCCTAATGCTCCTCTTATGTGATATGAACCTAATATATTATATTGATTCCATGCTGACATTGGGCATTCTCACAAATCTTTTAGAGGGCTCACTAAATTTTTTGTCTCTTATATACTTGGTGATTCATTCAATCATGAAGCTATGATCAATCTTTGTCATCAAAAATACATCATTGCTTCTCAAAAATAACAAGCTTCCAATGATTTTACCTATAATAAACAAAAAGATTATTTAAATAATCAATCAAATACCAAGGATGTTTGTGCCATTGACACTGATTATGACCAATATTTTAACAATTCTCAATATGTCAATACTCCTAAGGTCAATTATCATCATAAACTAGCTCATAAATATCACGTTACCAAGCCTAAGAAACCATATTTATAGGAACAACTTATTAAAGACACTACCACCACTAACCTTGCTTCAAAATCCCAAGAGGAACCATCTCCTCCTAATCTTCCAACTATAATTATTCTTCCAAAAACTAATTTACCTCCTAAACCTCATGCTAGTTCTTCTAAGTCTCATTGGAACTCTCTTGAAGAAATAAAATTTATGTCTTGTAATATTCCACTTATGGATCTGGTTCATACTTATCCCTATCATCATAAATTACTTATACAACAACTCCAATAAATTAATGATCCATCCTCCTTAGATAAATAAACACCTTCTATTGAATCTCAACCTACCAACATAAACACCATTGAAACTATGTGTCCTTATTCCAATCCCTTTATTGAATTCCTTGAAGAGGACATGATCAATTATGAAATTATCTTTCATTTTGATGATCCATCACTTTTCATCATAGTATCCATTAATACCACTCTTATCCAAAAATTTCTAGTTGATAAAGGTCCTAGTATTAATGTGACATTTTTATCACTCATCCAACAACTTAGTTATGATAAGGATCATCTCAATCAAACCCATCTTACTTGTCATGGTTTTGATAAGAAAAATAAAAATCCACTTGGTTGCATTTGTCTTCCATTAACCATTAGACCTAAGACTATTCAAACCAATATTATGGTCCTTGACTTACCCCTATCATACAACATATTCCTTGGTCATCCATGGACTCATCGAATGAGGGCCATCACTTTTTATGGTAGTAAACATATTAAATTATTACATAATGGAAAATTGTATAAGCATGAAGTTGATCCCAATAAATGGAGAATTCAACTTCCCAATCCATAATCATAATATCATATTCCTATCATTCCTAAGATCTATAGTGTTCCTTTACCCAAATTTATCAGCATGACTCCTAATTTACAAGTCACTCTTATGTATTTTTATGATGATGATCCCAATAATTTTCAACATACTTAAAATACTACCAAGTTACCTATCTAAATTTCATAATGGCTTCTTCCTTCTATATTACCTAGGGATCATACGATTCTTCTTATTGATGATATTACCAATTTTCCCCTCCATGCAATGATCAAGAGCTCTCTTTACCTGAATATGCCTTCACTTGTAATGATTTTGGAGTGGAAAAATTATTTCAAGATCCTCTCATCATGTATCCTCATATATTCAGTAATATCAGGATTTCACCCTCTGAAACTCCCCCTGATTCTCAAGCATGTACAATTTCTCCAACATATGATGATAACTATATAAATGGCCCAATATCAATATAGAGACTTGGATGTCTAGAATTATCAAAAAACCTTATCCCAAATTCATGCTTTCAATCAAGATGTTCATACCATTTTTATGAATCATACCTTATATCTTGAGAGTTATGTGCCTCCTATCAATTATCCTCTTATCGATACTCCTTGGGTGGTAGAGTAAATTATACCTTCTAAATCTCACAACTTTTTTAAATCTCCTTTACCACCTATCAATCCAAACATTCATCTAATCCTTATACCATCACTAAACCCATTGATATTCCAAACCCTTATAATCCATCCACTTCTACTCTAGAAATTACACTAGATGCCAAAACAACTGATGCTCATCAGATGAATTCTAAGTATGATCACCACGGCAATAAAATTCTAGTTATTAAAGTAGATGTTGAGTATTATGCTCCTCTTCTCACCTTTCCTAGTGACGAATATATTCTTGAGTTACTTTATGCCTGAGAACCTTAACTTCCTCAACAACATCATAAACTTGGGAATTTCAAAACTAAAACTCCTTGCTTCAACAACTTTGTTTATAACATTGACCCTAAAACAGATCTTATTTTTGCATTACCCAATGTAACATATCACTTTCAAGATGTAAATACCATGCTTATTTAAGAAACCACTTGCATTAAATATGGTACTCCATCTTATCCTCAACCAATTATTGTCTCTCATGAACTCTCACCTACTGAACATGATAAGTTTAGCTTATTATTGGACAAATTTTGTGAGGCTTCTACTTGGTTATATGAGGAAATGCCTAGCATTGAACCTAGTAATGTGGTGCATAACATAATTAATTATCCTAATTACAAGCTTGTGATTCAAAAATAAAGAAAAATTCCACCCAAAGTTTACACTTTATGTCATAAGGAAATCATCAAACTACTTGATGATAAATTTATCAAACTAGTGGATTATTCTAAATGGGTTTTGAACATTATTCCAATTTTGAAGAAAGTAACTATGGTCATTCACATTTGTATTTATTTCCATAATCTTAATCTTTCTTGTCCCAAGGACAACTTACCTTTACCTTAAATACAATCAGATTCATATCACTCCTAAGGACCAACATAAGATAAATTTCACCATGGAATGTGGCACCTATTGTTGTGTCAAAATGCCTTTTGGTCTTAATAATTCTAGAGCCACTTATCAATAAGCAATGACTCACATATTTCATGATCTCATTTACAAATTTGTTGAATATTATGTGGATGATCTCATTGCTAAATCCAAAAATCATAAGAATCATATTTTTGATCTTACTATCATATTTGACCATCTCCTTAAATATAAATTTACACTTAATCCTTACAAATGTGTCCTTGGAGTCACATCTTGAAAATTGCTAGGATTCTTATTCTTTCTCCATGACATCAATGTTGACTTTCCAAAATTAGTGCTATCATCAACATGCCCATTATTCATTTTATTCTTGATATTTATACATATTTAAGTAAACTTGGGGAAATTAGGTGATTTTTCCCTAAAATGGCATATTAAATTCACTCTATCAACTCCCTCATCAAGAAAGGTATTGCTTTAGAATGGACAGATCCATGTCAAAAATCCTTTGATAATATGAAAGAGTCATTACTTCACCCACCTATACTTCATCCTCCTTCCAATGATATACCTTTGATTCTATGTACTTCTTCTACACCTATTTTAGTTAGGGCAATGATTTCCCAACAATATGATATAGGAAGACTTTATGTTTTTTACTATATTAGTTGATGCCTCATTGATTATGAAACATGTTATACTAAAATTGAGAGTGATTTCCTCACCATCTATTTTAGTATCTAAAAAAATTTTCCACTATATGCTTTACCCAATTACTTATATCATTATTCATTTTGACCCCCTTCATCATTTCTTCAATAAATCATTTCTTCTTAGATATATAATTGGTAATGGATGGTCCTCCTTATGTAATTTGATCTCTACGTCATCACTCAAAAATATATCAAAGGGAAAATCATAACTGATCAACCTGCCACAGCTCCAATACTAGCTACTTCTTCTCTTTAAGATAATCTTCCTAATGACAATATCCCTTAAATTGAAGGTCTTAATCAAGCTATTTCTCTCAAAGATTAGTTTCATAACTTTACCACCAATATTAAAGCTAATAATCTTGATGAATCCACTACTCCCTCTGATACTACTAAACCAAAAGTATTTATCGAGGAGCTCCCTAGAATTAATGTCAACTTGGATGAGGATACTTGGACCCTTTACTTTGATGGTGATAAATGCCTTCAAAGAGTTAGGGTAGGTTTCATTCTCACAAGTCCTCTTGGCAAGATCATTCCTTTATATTTTTATTTCACCTTTGATGTCATCAATAATATGGCTGAGTATGAATCTCTTATCTTAGACATGAGACTTGATCTTGACATATACCATTAATAATTTCATGTTTTAGTTGATTCTCAACTTATTTACCACAAATTCAAGGGTGATTATCAATGTAAAAATGAGAACCTCATCACATATCATCAAATTATAACCACTCTTTCTAAGGATTTCATCTCTTTCACTATTGAACCTATTCTTAGAGATAAAAATTCCATTGTTGATTCTCTTGCCTCTTCAACATCTCTCATTCATCCCCACCAATTTTTTTTTATCCTACTTTTCTTATATAAATAATAAAATATACATCCACTACTAAACCACTAGATTCACTTATCTATCATATTGATCTTGTTACCATTCAATAAAGCCCATTGTACCAAGACATCATTCAATTCCTATAACATCAAACTTGTCCTCCTAATTTATACTCTCATGAAAAGACACATTCATAAAAAAAACTTTCAAGAATGTATTTTGACATAACATCCTTTATTATCATAATTTTGAAGGTACCTTACTCCTTTATGTTATACAATATGAGGTCCCTCCTCTTCTTGAATTAGCACATTGGGGCATTTGTGGTGGTCACTATAGCAAACATGCTACAACCCACAAAATGCTTATGTATGGGTTACTTTTATCCTACACTTGAAAAGGATGCAATTGAATATGCTAAAAAGTGTATTATTTGTCATCTTCATGATGATCTAATCCATTTACCTCAAGTCAAAATTAAACTATCATATCTCCTTATCCATTTTATACATGGGGATTTGATCTTATTGACAAACTATCTTACTCCCAAGAGGGGCATGTTTTCATCATCACTGCCACCTAATATTTTACTAAGTGGGTAGAATTCATGCCCCTTGTTAATGTCATTGATCCTACCATTTACAAATTTATTCTTAATCAAATCATTTTCTTCTTTGGTGTTCCCCATACCATCATTTTAGACAATTGTGGTTACTTGAAAAATAAACATGTTAAACAAATTTATGCTAAATTCAAGATCAATCATAAATTTTCCATGCCTTATCATTTATAATGCAATGGCCAAGCTAAGTCCACCAATAAATTTATCGATAAAATTATCCAAAATATAATCTATGAAACTTGTATAGATTGGCATCTTCATCTTTACCCTATACTTTGGGTCTATTAGAATAGCATACACACCACCACTAGGGCAACTCCATTCTTGCTAGTCTATGGTTTAGAATCAGTTCTTCCTTTAGAAGTTGAACTTCCCTCTCTTCGTATAACTCTTCTTGGTATTATTCTTGATGAAGAATTATGTGAAGATCATCTTCATTCCCTTGATCTACTTGATGAACATCATCTTTATAACTTACAACATAACTACCAATATAAGGATTGCATTGCTAGGTAGGAGAACAAATATGTTAAAGTCTACACATTTAATGTTGGTGATCTTGTCCTTAAATTAGACTACACCCATGATAAAGAAGGTGAATATGCCCAAAAATGGTGGGCCCCATATTTAATAAAAGATATTCTTGGTCCAAGAACCTACCACCTTCAATCTAATGAAGGTTATGTTTTCAAAGAGCCCACCAATGCATAATTTCTCAAAAAGTAATATTTCTAAACATTTATTTCTTTCCATTCTTTCTATCTACAGCTATCTAACACTTTTTGAAGGTAAAATACATAGGTCTTTTGCTTTATAGCAAGTTATTTCCTTCCACAAACCTTTAGTCCTCCATTTTAGTCTTTTTTTTCCTAATGTATAGTCTTCTTTATCTTCTTACATTTTCTCTTTTTGACACCCCTTGGTTTTTTGTTTTGTGATTTTCTTTGTAAGACCATAGATAGGACTTGACAATCCTCACCAAACTACCATCTTTTTTCTTACCTCATTTTATCTTTCAATTGATTGTTATCACCCCTTGGGTTTCTCTTTTATGAAGTTTAATTGTAAGAGAATGGATAAGACATGGATCTCCAAATAAAATTACCATCTTTTCATCATTTTTTTACATCCTTGTTCTCAAACTTTATATTGTTCTTATTTTGTTAGATGGAATTTGCACAACAATCTATGTTAGTATGTTTTCCTCCATTTCCCTCATTATTATGATATGGAATTACACTTTACTATCATTATATCCCTTTCTTTTTTCCATTTTTCACATTTTTTAACGATTTGAAGTAATTCAAATTATTCCATGTGTCATTCCTATTGATTTCCCCTTTATTTTACTCCATATTAGATAAAATAAGGTCACAGTCAAAATAGAACTTTTATTTCACCTAGATTTATGATACTCTTAGAACCCATGCTCTTTGAAATTATCTCTTTTAGAAACCAATTCCCATGTATTCAAATGAAAGTCATATTTAGCAGCCATGTTTAGTTTTCCAAATCTGTATGGAGGAGGAATAAAAAAAGACATCAAAAAAGTTAAAATCCAAATCATTTTAAACAAAAGGAAATGACATTCAAAAGGAAACATACAAATCTAAAAATCAACATCACACCAAAAGATGTGATTACAAGAACATCTCCTATCTCTAAACAAATCTTAAACTCCATATTTGGCCTCACATAGAGCTAAGGTCCATTGGGGTGTGGTAGGCCAATAGATTCGAATAGTGGAATTCAATAAAATATATGGTCCTGCCTACTTTCTCATGTAAGTACCCAATATTAATAGTATATTGACAACTCTATAAGGGGTCTTGAGGAATGGGGAACACATTATGGGAAGGTAACTCCATTTTAATTTTTCATGCATATAGCCTTCATGGGATTATCTATAAAATTCATTTGTTGATATAAGACTTGTGTGACTAAGATAAGTTCTTTAGATTCCTTTAAAATGTCATGTTGTTTTGACAAACATAATTTGAGTGTCTTGACTTTGATAAAGATTTCCTCTACCTTGGTTTTTAAATTCATTCTCCTCTCCACCCATTTCATTTCCCCCCTTGATAGATAAATTATGATTCCAAATCTATTTTCCCTTTTTTTAATTCCTTCTTCTTCATCTCTAAAAAACATGCTAGAATTACTTTGTTTTAATTTTATCTATCCTTACAGTGAAACAACATGTTTGAGAAACTATGGATTACTTATTTCTTTACACCATAAAATTACAATCCTAGTTTTACTTTCCTTTTAGAATTTATCATTTGTTGTACTATACTATTGTTATAGATACTTGAGTTCATACCTTTTTCAATTCTTGAGTGAGGTTGGCTTTTTACTTCTCACTTGACAATGTTGTTTTCCCTTTTATGGACCTTTTTCCATTGTTGAGTGAGATAAAGATTGTTATTTCTCACTCACCAATGTTGTTTTCCCATTTTATTTTTTCTTTTACCATTTTATATTTGATTACTATATCCTTTTTGACATTTATCCTTGGTTTAACTTGGTGAGTTTGCCTTTCTTACTTAAGGTTTACTTGTTTGAATTTTTTGGTCTTTAGTAGTCTTGGATTTTTGATTACCCAATTTAATCTTATTTTTTTAATTGGTCATTTGGTTTAGAATAAAACTTGTCACCCTAAATTGTTAAATTTCAAAAGTAAATCCCTTGTGTTTTTTTTTTCCTCTTGTAGTCTTATGTTTCTCGAAATCAATCTCTGCACCCTCCATAATCAAAACTAACAACACAAAAAATAACCATCAATCAATACAGTTAAGTCAAGGTATTCATTACATTTAATTTTTAGTTATTTAATTTTTAGTAATTTACTTTCAATTATTTTATGATTTAAAATACTATTACTTTTTTTAACCTCAACATTATGTGTCCTTCTGTTCTTTCTTAAAGCACCATCCCCTATTGCATCTTAGTGATACATGATGAGATTTGAGTGGGGAATATGTATACACATAATATTTTCAACTTTCTCAAATATTGATGCTTTGTATCTTGAAGGAACCTATTGAGTCTCAATCTCTCTAAGTGCATTCCCTAAGGAGTACATCGAGAAAGTGGTGGGTTGACCATTAGTGCTTTAAATGATTATTGTCCCTTATTGCCACAATAGTACCAATTCAAATAGATATTAAAACCATTACCTAAGTTATTAATCCTCCCTTGCAGACTCCTCCAGTATTTTTCCTCTTTCCATCTCTATTTTCCTCACCTTGATACCCTTTCACTAGTTTACTATACTAGGTCGACTAGGTTGATCTTATATAATATTCAAATTTTGATTATTATGCATGGTTGATAGGGTTGAACCTATAATATCAATGGATATTTTTTACTTGGATTTTTATTATCCCTTTGATTGACCTAGCTTGAGCCTTAGTGATTTATCTCTTAAAAACATACATGATCGACTAGGTCAACCTCATACAACCAGCATATTCAAAATAATTTAGGGTGAGATCCACCTATAAAGACAAGATAATTTCATCATTATTTCAATATAAAATAAATATTTATTATCCCATCATGCTTCTTTACAATCTACTCTTCCACCATTCTACTTTAGGAGTCTTAGCTTAGAGTTTCTACTTAGATAATCTAATCTTGTGGATAAGTATTAGATAATTTGGCCTTTCTTAGTTATCCTTAAAAACCATAAAAACTTCTTGTGAATCCATTTTGTCCAAGGGATATATTGAGTCTTTATGGGTTCACATTTAGGTACATATATTATAAATTTGTTCTCCTCACTTTAGTAGATAGAAGTATTATAAGTATTAGCTCAAATAATACTACTCTCCATATTCCATGTATTATGGTCTTACTCATACTTAACTTAATTGAGATGATATTATACATGTTTTGATTAATTTTCTAACCCATCATGTCGTGCCACATGATTTGGTGTGCACTAGATTAGATTTACCTTTTATTATTAGATATAGAGTGAACATTAAACCTAGAACTCTTCTAGGGTTGTTTCATGATTATGTTAGACTATATGCTTTTGAACCCTTCCTATTATGGTGTATTGTGAAAAGTGATCTCTTAATCAGGTCTAGTGGGTCCCCATATTATTCATGCTCCCACTTAACAAATGTATTCCCAATCAGAAGTGTAGGTATGATCTATCTTCTCTGAGCTAGGATTGATTTATAGATATGATGCATTTTTTATTGCATACAAAAATTGCTAACATTGGATATTAATGGTTTAGATTATATCTCCAATGGAGTCCATTTGGAATGAGAAATTCTTGGGGTTCATGATGTTTCATATCATTCTATCCTTTTACTAGCCTTTGGTCTATCAAGGGTCAAAATAAATTCATGATTAAGCATACTGAGAACATTATTCAAATTACCCTACTCAGGTCCCTTTAAATCAAATTCAAATTTGGCAAGAACAATTTATGGGGGAATATTTATCATGCCATGAACTTAGTTTAATTTTTATCTTAATTATTAGTCATGTTTATTAACATGACCAAAACTTAGTCTAAAAAGTTTTATATTTGGTCTTTGTATTTTCTTGAGCCCCTTTGATCCCTTTTATTTCCATGTGGTCTAACTAAACAAAGGGTCCCTTTTACTATAGACTTAGCCTAAAAGCCTTACCCTAAAGTTTTTTTAATTTATTAATATAAAAAAACCTTAGGCTAAAATTAAATGTTGTCTTTTATTATTCATTAAATCCCATTTATTATGTCTCAAATCTTCAATTAAATATTTTAAGCTAAGGTTTTATCATATTTATTAACATGGAATAAAACCATAGTCCAAAAACATTATGCTAAGTTATTTATTTTCTCAAACACTGACTTGAACATCATTTTCAATCATAGGATCAATAATTATCATTTGATTATATGAACAAAATCAATGGTGAAAGATTAAAGTTGAAAAGATAAAGCCGTAAATCCTAAGCTAAAGTTCAAATGTCTTTAAAATATTAATGGTACATATATTATAGAGTTGGATTGATCTAATGGTGCATATTAAGTCAAAACTTAAATAGAGCCCTAAGAAAAATGAAAAAGTGACAAGTGTCACAATCTTAGCCAAAGAACACTTGGTAACTAATGGAATTCAACCTTATAGATCAAGATCCAATGGAGTGTGTTTACTTAGATAAATATGATATAATGGTTCACAATAAATGTTTTATATTCAAAAGCCTTAAGGAAGAAAGTTGGAGATGACATGTGGCATAGTTGTAAGCCACAATTGAAAGCTTGAGCATATTTCAAAGATCAATGGTATGCAGATGAGCATACACATTTTGATCAATGTGTTTCTATGCAAAATTGCTTTCTACATTCAAAGAAGAAATAAGAAACTGAAATAAAAGGGTCAAGGCTAGAAGTACCTGATAAAGTTGAGCACACCGAAATCAGACGTTGGAAGATTCTCCTCTTTGGCTGTGGAGGAATGACACCTGCGAAAAAGAGACTAAAACACGGAAAGATGTTAGTCAAAGATATGGTGGGTTGTCAGGTGAATGCCCAATCCCGGAAGTACGAAGACTCCCTAGAAAGATATCAACCCACTGATAAAAAGCGTAATGTTGGATGAAAGTAGATAATAAAAGATAAAATGACAGAAAATAAAAAAGTGTACCTGATAAGCGGCACTATTCTGCACAGTCGCCGGCGTCGGTCTCTGTGGTGCCAGCGTCGGTTAGGGAAGATGCCGACGTCGGTTAAGGTGCCGTCATCAGTCGGGGTAGTGACCGGCGTCGGTCGGGGCAGGTTCTGAACAGAGGTCTGGGAAAGTTTGCAGAAGGTCTTGACAGGGTCGGGACAAGATTTTAGACAGAGTCGGGATGGGGTTTTTGGTCGAGTCTGGGGGTTTGAAACTTCAGGATGGTAGAAATAGGGGATAAATAATCAAGAAGAAAAATGAAAATAAACACAGAAAACACTTACCTGTCAGAAGCCGTGATGAAAGCTATAGTCGAAGTTGCCTGTGCAGTGTCAGAAGAATGAACGCTGGAGTTGATGGATGCTGGAGTTGATGGATGCTGGAGTTTGAATGCTGGAGAGCCTGTAGATGTCAGAAAATGGGAATCAGATGATTGATCGGGAAGGGGAGATTGAATGAAGGCCCTGGGACGGTTTCGAGAGACGGTTCGATAACCATTTCAAAAAACTGATCGGGAACTGAATGGTAACGGATAACGGATAACAGGATGGTGACCGACGTCGGCAGGATTGTCGACGTCGACCGATAAGTGACCGACGTTGGTGACATCGGCTGGGTAAAGACCGTCGTCGGCAGATGCACAATGAGGATAGAGTCTAGCTTTTAGTTCTCTGCTCATTGTTACATGCTGCCAGGGTCAAGGTTGGTAGAACAAGTGATCATCAAGGGTTAAATAGGCGAAGAAGAATAAGATGGGGAGTGACCAGGGGAGTCGACACGATTTCGGTGTCTACATTTGCCCCTTTTTGTCTTGTTGGTTGTTCTAACGAACTGCAAGACAAAAATAGGAGTGAGTGCCCCAGGTGAGGGATAAGGTTGATTTCATCTTGTTGGTTGTTTGAATGAACTGCAAGACAAAAATAGGAAGCGGATAGGTTGCCCCAATTAAGGATAAGGTATTCCCCCTCAAAGCAGGAGTCGAGGGAAGGGAACCGAGAATCGGGTGCTGATTTGACAAAGAGTGGATGAAAAAGGGGTGAGGGTGAATGCTGCAAAAGTCGTGATTGCACGCATACCACTGCATGAAATGGTCAGGTCAAAAGTGTCGTAGGTCAAGGGTCGAGGAGTGCCAAAATTGAAGTAATCGGGCCCCAGCATTTAGTCGTCTGCTGATCGGGTCACTCAATCTAAGCTGAAGCTCCAAATGGTCATCGTGTTCCAGGTATCCCAAGCTCAGGAAGTGCTCCCAAAAACACGAAAAAGCCACATGTAGTGCGGATCAACCGGTTTGCGATCTTATACTTGTGAGGGTCCAAAAAGGTCTGCGCATAATTCTACTAACCAGTCATGAGGTAGCATACATGCAAAAACAACCAAGGCAACAACATCTTGGAAGTAGTCGAGGTCAGCGGAGATAGGCATGATCTCCAATGGTTGGTGGTCGAGGGGAGGAATGGACGAAAGGATGTGGCCAAGCTAACCCCAGAAGACCCCATGTCAACTGAGTGCTACCTACATAGCCCTGGTGATAGGGCCTCAGGCCAATGTAGTTCTCCCTAGAAGGGAGGGAGGGTTAAAGGGATAAAATGGGTCATGGTCAAGGATAAGATTATGGTTAAAAGAAAGAAAGAAGGTTTGTCCATCAGAGAGATGAACAAACAAGAATGGTCGAGCTAACCTCAGAAAATAGTCGTGTCATCTGAGTGCTGCCTACATAGCCCCTGTGATAGGGCCTCAGACCAATGTAGTTCAGACGAAGCGTCCGAGTGGTAGACAGGTGGTTAAAATGGTTGATAGATTGGTCGGTGATTAGATGAAATGATGAGGAAAAAAAAGATGTTGCAGCCTTTTCCATATGGTGTATTCTGCAACATTGGTTGAGGGGTTTTTCATCCCTAGCAATATTCCATATTCGTGATGGATGTATGCTAAAAATGAATTGAGGTTTATTTATGCTTTAGCAAGTATTGGTTTATGCTGAACATAAATTGTGGCGGGTCGATAGTTTCCATGTGTATTGGTGTCCATAGAAACTGGGGTGAATAGGCTAGGTCAGGTTGATGGTTTGAGTTGAGTCGATTGACAAGTGATGAAGGTGAATGTGACCAAAGTGTAGAAGAAGTGAAAAGCATATTGCTCTTTCATTGACAAGGACCAAAAAGATAGCATAGATAGGGGTTATGAGAACCAAGAGCCCCATTCATGTGTGACGTCGTTGACCGTGGTTATGTTAGAGCGGTAATCAAATCACTTGGACATTAAAGTGAGCTCGAAGTCCCTTGAGCGGGTGATAGGAGGAGGAAGAAGGGTAACCCATTTTAAGAGCAAAGATAATGATGCCCCTTTTTATAGGAGACCCTGAGACAACTACAAGTCAAGTCCATGACTTTTTCAATTTTTTTTTTTTTTTTTTTTTTTTTTTTTTTTTGGCGCAGACTGATCAATGCGGGAAGCCTGCATAGAGATGTCATTTGTTTGGTGGTCAGGTTGTGAAGCTGATCAATGTGAGAAGCTTCTAAAATAGTGCTATTTATTGCCAGATTAGTCATAACCATCCTTCGAGGGAGTGGTCTAGATTTTTGTTTAATATAAAGGCTTTTGAATAGCTGTCCTTCGAGGGAGCAGTCTATTTATTACAGCAATGATAGTATAGCTGTCCTTCGAGGGAGCAGTCTGTTTGTTTGATTTTGATATTGATATAGTGACCATGGATATGTTTTGACATCTTGATTTGTTTTGATAGAAATGTGAGTCATGGACAAGATTATAGAAGGTCAAGGACTCCCTTTTATGAGGACAAAGCATCCATACCACATAAAAGGGTTATAGGAATTGTTAAGAGGAATAGGGTTGAAAGGAGGTAGGATTAAGAGGACGAGGATTGCTCAATGGACGAGCTCAAGTTAAGTGTCAAGTGGACGAGTACTCGACTAGCAATAGAATGGTCGCAGATGCAACGCATTAAGAGGCTCAGGTTCTGGGTGTCCATCAAGAGAAGACAGACGGTAAGTCCCTGATCCATACTTGTGCGTGATAATAAAAGGTCTGAGCCAATTAGGAGCAAACTTGCCTCGTTTACTTCGCTCCATATTGGTCATGTGTTGATTGATGATTGGATGTGAAGTTGACTGATATGGTCGTTGATTGATCGAGACTGGTTGAATGTGTGGATAAAAAGGTTGGTTAATGTTTGGTTGAGATTTGGTCATTTGATAGTTGGTAAATGGTTGGTCGAAGGTTGATTGGTTGGGTCGAATGTTTGGTTGAGGTCGGGTTAAATGTTTGGTTGCTAGTCTGTTGAGGCTAAGTTGAAAGATTGATTGATATGTGGTCGAGATTGTGTTGAAAAATTGGTCGAGGTTTGGATGAAGGTTTAATTCCCCCAGCGGCTAGGGAGAATGTTTGACGGATTGGTTAAGGTAGGTTGAGGTTTAGTGGTCAGATGGACTATGTTGATGTCGAATAAGGGGGTTAAAGGTGATAAAGGAACCAGAACCTGGCGTGGAGATCCCAATTTAGGTGATGAGGTTAGAGAGGTATGAGTTGGTGTTGATGATTTATGGGAGGGAAGGTCTAGAGGATCCTTGATGAGAAGGGAATCCTTTCTCCGTTGGTGACGAATGACAGCTTTAAGAGTGCAACAATGCTTAGTGTCATGTCCCAGAGTATGATGATAGTGACAGTATTTAGAGTTGTCGAACCAAGAGGGTCTTGATCTGAGAGTTGATGAGAGGGGTGGTGTTGAAGGCTTGATAACGTGGTCAAGAAGAGAGGTGTCATTCCCCAGACATTGGCGAATGGCGACCTTGAGGGCACAACAATGTTTCGTGTCGTGTTCAGGCGTGCAATGATACGCACAAATACGAGTGTCATCGAACCAAGGTGGTTTAGGTCCGAGAGAATGATATGGTTTGAGAGGCGGAAGGTTGAGGCAAGATGACTGCAATAAGTGCCATAACAACAAGGTATAAGAACTTGCTAACGGGTCTGGATATTTTATTACAGTGAGGGTTGATGACGTTGGTTTGAGAGGTGTAAGAGACGTTGGTTGATGATTTGAGGGAGATATATGTTTGACAGGTTGATAGAGTAATGGAGGCGACGTGCCTCTGTGAAGGATGGGAGTAGGAAGCACTCCAATTAAAGTGGATGGATGTGGGCCTAAGATTGAAGGTAATGACGAAGGTGGGGGAGGAGTCCTCCGATGTGGTCTAATGGTCTTCGTGGGTTTGAGTTGAGGGCCACTATTGTGCGAGGTGAGGTTAGATACGAGTTTGGGTTTAGATGTGGACGGAGGTGAGTGAGATGTAACAATATCAGGCAAAGGGCAAGAGGAAACCGTGACTGGGTCTTCCTCAATCGAAATGGGTGAAGAGATAGGGTCTTCTCTTGGTGGAGAGGAAATAGGAGAGGGTGGCTCCTCAAGTGGGCAGATGGTAGGGATGATCATGCCTTCTGCTTGTGCTTGAGGAGTAGGCAAGGTATGGTCATTGGATGAAGGTAGGGCTAATGGTGTAGGTGTGATCAAGGCGTCCTCCAATATAGGAGAAATAGATGGAGGACTAATAGGAGAAGAGGGTTCTTCATCCTGTGAAGAAGGTTGGTCAGGGACAAGAGGTAAGATAGTGTTGACGGTGTGTATATCATGGTCTTGAGGGTCATTGATCATGGTTTGGATGTTGTCTTGAGTAGGCAGGTGATTAGGAAAAGGTTGTTTGAAGATGTCGAGGTTTTGGTTGGGCGGTGCGTTCAGGTTATCCAAGATAAGATCGCCCTTGTCGAGCATGTCCTGGATGAGGTTTTTAAAAGTTTGACAGTGATCCGTATCATGGCCTTTGACACGGTGATAGTTACAAAAGTGATTCTCCCTGTACCATGCAGGGATAGGTGTTGAGGAGTCGAATTGATGTGGTCGGATTGAAAGGAGATTGAGGACCCCCTGCTTGACGAGTTTATCCAAGATAGAGGCACATGACTCTCCAATTGGAGTGAATTGACATTGTATGGATTGACATTGAAAATGCTTATTGATGTAGTCTAATGTTGAAGATATTGGTCGGTTAGTTATTGTTGAAGATGATGGTCTAAAGATGACAGTGTTCGCCGACCCCTTAGATTGAGAGTGGGCAGAAGAAGGTCTGGAAGAAGAATGGTCATTGGTTCTTGTGTTAGTGTTACACAATTTGATCTTATCTTCTTCAATAGCGCGGAGTTCAAGCTTTCGAGCCATGGTGAAGGCCTCGTCAAAAGTGTGGAATGTTTGAACCCACAAGGTGGATGAGATGTGACTGACACATGCTCGGGAAAAGAGCTCAATGAGCTCAGGTTGAGGCAAGGAGAAAGAGAGCTGGTTGATCAAGTCTCTCCAACGGGCGACAAAATCAACTACTGATTCGTCGTCAAATTGCCTAATGGAGTAAAGGTCTGTGATCGAGACTTGTTTAGTGATATTGATTGAGAAATGGTCAACGAATAATTGAGCGAGTTGAATGAAGGAAAAGATAGAATGTCTGGCAAGGGAGCTATACCAGTCAAGGGCAGGGCCAGAAAGAGACATAGGAAACGTGCGTAATAATAACGCATCATCGTGGGCGATAAAATAGCAGGCATGTCTGAATGCCCGTAGATGTTGTTGTGGGTCTTCCTTACTCTGAAAATGAGTAAATTTAGGAAGCTCCCAATGGTTGGGGTATGGTCGAATAGGGACAGAAGGATGAATGGGCTCGTTATAAATTTGGTCATATGAAGAGATATTATTTGAACTGAAGATAGAAGCTTCGAGACTGGACATTTTATCCATCAGCATCTTGATGACGTCTGCTGACGAATTGGTGGATGGAGCGCCCCCAAGGTTGTAAGGCGCTTGAAAGAGGCTAGAGGAGGTATACGACGTAGTCGATTGTACCAATAAGGGTGCAATGTATGGATGACTAGTCGCAGGGGCAGAAGTAGAGGTTAAGGGTGGTTGCGTCATGAAGGTTGAAGGTATAAGTTGACTAGACACCGCCAAAGGTGGTTGAATAGTGGCACTGGTATAGGGATAGGTTGGCACTCCTACGTTTGTGGGCGCAAGAGTGAAAGGGGTCGAGGCAATCAAGTTCTGATATGATGTAGAACTTGGTTGATTTATAGATGATTGAGGGGGTAACAAAACCCTGATGGAGGTCGGTCTAAAAATAGACGAAGAGGCCAAACTTTCCATATTGGCCATGGTTGAGTTAACGGTTGAGGCGAAAGGCTGAGTCAAAAAGGGTTGGGTGGCGAATGGTGTGGATGTCGTCGCCATGTCACCCGAAAGGTCTCGCGTTGGGTTTCTCATGAGATAGTTATGGAGGGCTGTGGTATTGAGGTCCAAGAATTTTTTGAAATCCTGGTCCCCTTCAGGGATGATGGGAAGTTGAGTCGGGGTCAGGGTCGGTCCTGTAGGAGTTCTTTCAGTCTCCGAGTGGAACTCCATGATAGGACGGGTTAGAGATGGGGTAGACGAAAGCAGTTGACAGCCAGAGTGGTCAAAAAGGGCCTTGGTTTGACTGTGTGTCAAAAACATAAAAGGCAAGAGAGAACGTCCTTACACGCTCAAACAAGTAGATAAGAACTAAAAAGATGAAGACACAAGTAGATCCTAAAAACCCTAGAAGTAAAATTTTTAGGATTATAGTGGCTTATGCCTTAGAATGTGTGTTTGGGGAGGTTGGCTTTGTGAGTCGGGTCCTATAAGAAGTCTATGGATGGTTTCGGGTTTTGTTATGGTGCTTAAGAAGTCTGTGTTAGGGTCTGGTACGTGGCCTGGTGCTAAGGAGCAAGCTCCCCTCACTTCACGATTCCAGTGGTTAGCTGGTTTCGCTTAGCCAAGATATACCTCACCTAGAGATTATACTCTGCCAGAGAACGGAGTGGGCTTCCCCCTTGGTGATGAAATCCAAGTAGGGTCACCGGGACGGGTAAGGTATCCGCTGGGGGATGAAATCCCAGTCGGGCCTTGTCTCAGGTAAGTTAAAATGTTTGTTTTGTGCAGGTGGTTTGGTCGTGTAACATGAAGTGATCTAGATTAATTCAATATGCGGTTTAATTACTATGTGTGGTCTAAGAGATGCAGGCAAACAGAAATGAATGCAAAGTGTTTTAATGTCCAAGTCGAAATGTTTGTTTGTATGAAGACGAATGGAGAAAGAGCTGAAGAATATGAGTTTAACTAGTCTAGAAGTGCAAGAAAGAAATGTTCGTTTTAGTTCTGCTTATGATGTCATTTAAGAAGAGACGAAAGGAGGCAAAAAGGAAGAAACCTAATGCGCCTAAATGAACGAAAGAAAGAAAGAACCCAAGGAGGACCTAGAGTCCCACCGGGCGTGCCAAAATGTTTCTATGCAAAATTGCTTTCTACATTCAAAGAAGAAATAAGAAACTGAAATAAAAGGGTCAAGGCTAGAAGTACCTGATAAAGTTGAGCGCACCGAAATCAGACATTGGAAGATTCTCCTCTTTGGCTGTGGAGGAATGACACCTACGAAAAAGAGACTAAAACACGGAAAGATGTTAGTCAAAGATATGGTGGGTTGTCAGGCGAACGCCCGATCCCAGAAGTACGAAGACTCCCTAGAAGGATATCAACCCACTGATAAAAAGTGTAATGTTGGATGAAAGTAGATAATAAAAGATAAAATGACAGAAATAAATGACAGAAAATAAAAAAGCATACCTGATAAGCGGCACTGTTCTGCACAGTCACCGGCGTCGGTCTCTGTGGTGCCAGCGTCGGTTAGGGAAGATGCCGATGTCGGTTAAGGTGCCGTCGTCGGTCGGGGTAGTGACCGGCGTCGGTTGGGGCAGGTTCTGAACAGAGGTCTGGGAAAGTTTGCAGAAGGTCTTGACAGGGTCGGGACAAGATTTTAGACAGAGTCGGGATGGGGTTTTTGGTTGAGTCTGGGGGTTTGAAACTTCAGGATGGCAGAAATAGGGGATAAATAATCAAGAAGAAAAATGAAAATAAACACAGAAAACACTTACCTGTCAGAAGCCGTGATGAAAGCCATAGTCGAAGTTGCCTGTGCAGTGCCGAAAGAATGAACACTGGAGTTGATGGATGCTGGAGTTGATGGATGCTAGAGTTCGAATGCTGGAGAGCCTGTAGATGTCAGAAAATGGGAATCAGATGATTGATCGGGGAGGGGAGATTGAATGAAGGCCCTAGGATGGTTTTGAGAGACGGTTCAATAACCATTTCGAAAAACTGATCGGGAACCGAATGGTAACGGATAACGGATAACGGGATGGTGACCGACGTCGGCAGGATTGCCGACGTCGGCCGATAAGTGACCGACGTCGGTGACATCGGCCGGGTAAAGACCGTCGTCGGTAGATGCACAATGAGGATAGAGTCTAGCTTTTAGTTCTCTGCTCATTGTTACATGCTGCCAGGGTCAAGGTTGGTAGAACAAGTGATCGTCAAGGGTTAAATAGGCGAAGAAGAATAAGACAGGGAGTGACCAGGGGAGTCGACACGATTTCGGTGTCTACACAATGATCCATAAAGTAGGAGGTATAATTAAATAGATCAATATTGATGGAGCATGATTGATCTGTGAAATCAAGATCATCGTTGAAAGATCAACATTGACATTTCAACAAAGCTCAAAGTGAATATAGAAGTTACAAGTGTCATCACCACAATAAATGTAGTAAGTATCCAACAATGTTAGATTTCTTAGATTAAGATCAATTGTCCACATTGATCCATTCAAGGACAATCCAATGGTGTGAGATCAAGGTAGAATTTTTAAAAGGCAACAATTAACTTTTAAATATGAATGAGAAAAATGCCACAAGGATGCCATAATGACGCCACATTGGAGCCACATAAGTATAATATATAAAGATAAAGATTATATAGACCTAAAAAATGAAAGGGTATAAGTATGCAGTCTAATTAAGATCTAACTCACAAAGGTCACACCAATTTAAATAGCTACCAAAATTAAAGCATTATAAAAACCTTTAAAAAATCCTTGGAAAATATAGAAACCTTGATTTAACCTTGTGATCATTGTAATCAAACCAAATAAGATGAATTATCTCTTGTTGAAGAATAATTCGATCCAAAATTGAACTGTAGACCACTAACAAGCAATCAAGAGAATCCCATAACCATATCAGCCCAAAAAAGTGTTTCAAGGAAATAATTGGAGCTCTATCTAACTTTAGATACATAAGAGATGGGTATCAAAGACATAATTTGATGCCATAACTCTAAATATAGAGGACAATAGTTTGTCGATATCATTTTGGACCATTGAGAACTAACAACCCATCATAAGAGGAGAACATGTCTGGAAGGAGGCTCTACTACAATGATCAAGCACATATTTTAATAGAACAAAACTAAGAAGAGACTTCCATCATGTAAATCTAAGAATAAAAACTCAAGCTATATGAGGAAACCATAATTGACTTGTTCAATTCCTTAGGGTCAATCAAAAATAGGCAAGAAATAGTGAATAAATGAATCACAATGGCTATATGCTAGGTTAGCCAATGGCAAGCCTCAATATACCAAGTCAAGGATTTCATCAAGGTCTTGACTAGAAAAAAATACCTATGTTTCAAACAATCATCTTAAGCCACTTTAATAAGACTATGAATATATTAATTGATAAGGTCAAAGCCCTAAACAACTGGTCCAAATAGATAGAGAACATTTCTAAGGACCCCAAATAGTAGGAAGATAAGATTTTACACATGTTGTATAGACAAATAAAAAACCCACCAAAATTAGTCCTTTGGGTCTAATAACTAATGAGGAGTTCAAGTACATAACTACTCAATTCATGCTAAAAGTGAGGAATCAAGGACAAGGGAAAATATGGGCTAATAATAATAAGATAATGGGCCTAATTTTATCATTAGAATAAAATATGGGAGATGTTAGGGGAATGAAACAAGATTTAGAAAAGACTGGGATAGATCTCAAGGGCCTAGAGGACCAAGGAAAAGGAATTATTCATGAAACCTATCATTGATCTCTAGTTGACCAATGAATAACATTATAAAAATAAGGATCTTGTAGGGAAGGTAGAAGACTGCATCAACAAAAGGGTCCCAAATTTAATTAGATTATGAATATTCTTTTACAACTAGCATTGTATATTTATGAAATAGAATATTCTTTTATAAAAACATGTGCAATTTCTAAAGTGTATTGCTTATAGGTTAGTTAATTTGTAAATTATATGATTTTAGAATATTCTAAATTGACAACTATCCTTGAGACTTGTGAATTATCATTGGATATGAGTGATAGCCATAACTCATTAAGCCTTCTATAAAAGGGTTACTATCATTTGTAAAAAATGGGAGAGAGTTTTTGGATCCAAAAACTATTTATAACTTTTGAGAAAATTAATATAAGCAAGGAAATTTGAAAAGTTTGTCCACATTTGCTTGTGTGAATTGCTATCATGGTTTCTCTCTAATTTGTCTAGTCTCATCTTCAAATTTTAATGATTCTTATGAATTTTGAATGTGCATCTTTTCATGCATAGTTTTTAATTTGGGTTAATTTTAGATTAGTTTAATTTTCTTAGGTTTACTTTGCCTTCTTTTCTCTTGTTATATATAAGCTAATGCTATTTACTTGTGGGGTTAAAATTCGTAAAGTAAATCTTGTTCTTATTTCCATAATTTCATACTTTTCTTAGATGTCTAATTGATGTGTGATAGTATTTGAGCTTATGATACTTCATGTTGCACATTGGTCAAATGTATGTTTAGATGAAATTGGAAATTTATCATAATGTTTGAAGCAAAGATCAACAACATTTATGTTTTCTTCCCTACCCTTATGTTTGCTCCTTTTATCAACTCACCTTATATTAGATTCATTTTGAATATTAATATTATTTTATCTTTAGACTTAGTTTTGAGAATAATTAACTTCAAATAGCATAGATCATCTCAAAAATCAAATATTAATTATTAATCCATGGGGGCTCCCAACCACTAACTAATACAAAGTTGTGAAATAATCAACTTGTTTTGCCTCTATTCCACTAAGAATAATAGGATTATCATAACCAACAACTCATACAATGAATTGTTTGAATCTATAAATGAGAAGTGTTTTTTAAACACTATATATTGACATAGTGACACACATTTAGGTATCAAAAAATTTGGTGGTAGAATGAGGGCAAGTTAAATGTATTAAAATTTGTAACATCTTTGATAATTTTGGTTAATTGTTTTTAGAGTTGATGTATTATTGACATATTTGTGTTTATTTTAGCATATTTGTGTAAATATCATTGATATTAATGGTTTAAAACTAGTATTTGTGCTTATTTATACAAAGATAGACATTCTTTAATGTTAGATGTTTACTTGTGTTAAATATAACTTAAGATCTATGAATCCAGGGTGTTTGAGGTTAGTAATCATTGTTTTATTCAAAGATTGATTAGATATCTATAAATTTGAGTTTATTTGAGATTGAAACATGTAAATATTATTCATATTTACATGTTTGAACATATCTTTGATCTAATTTATTTAAATATTGATGTCATTTTCTATTCTTTATACATATTCATGCAAAATTTGCTTTATTTACAAGTCTAATCATCATTCATTGTAAATATAATACTTACACATTATATTTCAAATAGAGTTCAAAGCTCTTGAGCTATAATTACCAAGGATAAGGACAAAATCACATTCATAAACAATGGTTCCTCTTCTTTCATTAAAATTTCATAGGAGATCTAGATGAGACAAAGGTAAGCATGAAATTTCAAAGTCTCAACCAACCTCACCAATTCAAGGTGTTTCTATGTTTAATTCCTATCAAGGTATGGCTTGGATATGTGGTTATTTAATTAATGTACTAGGTGTGGTACATGAACTTCCTTATATTCTTGAAAAATATTTTCTTGCTTTTAGTCTTAATGGTGTTGTAACTACTGAAGAATGCATTAAATTATTCAAAGCTACTTTAAGACTTTTGAATGTTGTTCATAAATATGTAGCATGCAAATTGTTCCCATTTACTTTCAAAGATGCTACATATGAATGGTTCCCTAACCTTCCTAAAAACTACATAGCTAGCTGGAATGATTTTAATAATTACTTCTTTGATCAAATAGGAAAATCATTAGTCTATTTATCTTATACCAATAGTTTACCACAGTCAAAAGAAACTCAAATGATCCCATAAGAGCCTTCAATTCTACATTATAAAAAAAATTAGGAGAACCATAGCTCCATATATACCTTATGAGGCTTTATACTTAGATGTCTACAAGGATGCCTTAGATCTCATGACTTCTATGTTTCTCAAAATATCTACTTAGATCATTAATGCATTAGCCCTAGATTATGCTAAAGCTTGATCATTAATGATTAGATGTAGCCCCAGGGCCAAATTACATACATTATTCCTAACATTAATCTAAATTTACCTATGTTTAATTTCATTACCAATGCCAATCAAAATATGCCAACCTTAAATCAACTCCTAATTATGAACAATTGCCTTTGATCCATGCACATCTTAGCCTAAACCTAGGATTATTGAACAACTTTGCCAATGGATCCCATCCCCAAGAATAGAGAGCTTTGATTTCTATAGCCAATATCAATACTCAAGTTCACAATTTTGAGGTACCCAAGACTGAGAATGAATCTATCTTATAAATGGTGCAAAATCTAAGCATTGATTTAATTCAACTATAAAAGCAAGTTGGCCATATTGGAGAAATATCTAACAATAACTTCTCTTTCCAAAGGTTCAATAGGCCCTCAAATATGTTTTAAAATAACAACAATAATATCCATAATAATGATTCATCCACCAATAATAATATGATTGATATAAATCTTGGTGATATAGCATTGCCTAGTTATTGTTGTGTTCATTATACTTCAAAGCATGGTGAATTAGATTGTCCAGATTTTCAAGAATAATTGGATACTTTTGAAGTTATACCTAATAAAGACAATGGTGTAGGTACCTTGGGTTGTTGAAAGTCATCCAGTTTTTTTGATTCAACTCTCATGGTGGAGACATTTGAGTTCCCATTCTTATAAGATAATGACCTTGAGGATATTCTAGAAGAGATTCATGCTTTTATAAATATCTAAAGAAGACCTATCCTTTGAGTAATAGGGAGAAAAAACAACCTTTGACTACCTCAACTACAAATAATTTTGGCACTTCTCCTAATATCACATCAGACAATAATCTAGAGCCTCCTTAGGGAATTACCTCTAAACCTAATGTTGATACATATAATTATTCCAATAGGATTAAGTATAATATAATGTAGAATTAAAAAAATATGAAAGCTAACATTGCTTTTTATGAGTTGACTTAGATTATAGAACAAAGGGATTTATTTTTGGAATCTTTATCTATGAGGCCTAGAAAACCATAAAATTATGCACATGCTAATATTTTAATACACAAAATTAAGGCATATGTTCTACCTTTCCTACTTATAGTTTGGAAATTTGGTAATAATTTACATAATTGTATGTAAGACTCTACTGTATCTACAAATATTATGCCTAAAGTGTTTGTGAAAAATTAGGTTTGACTCTGATTAAATCTGATAGAGTTGTGACTCAATTAGATAAATCAAGATTAAAAGTGATTGGTGAATTATTAAATGTTCACATGCATATTGATTCTAGACCAAGGATCCAAAAATTCATTGGCATCTAAGTGGTGGATATTCCTAATGCATATATAATGTTACTAAGGAGGGACTAGACCAAATCTCTGAATGTTTATATTTCAATTGATTATTCACACATGTGTTTGCCTTGGAAAGGAGTTTTAAATCATATCAGGATATAAAGGGAACCTAAAATCAAGCATATTTTCACTAAGTGCAATGCAACCAATGAGAGGGTTAACATGTTTAACTTAGATCTAGGTGTTTACACTCTTGACAACATAAAGGTATGTAACACCAAAACTTCTCATGTTATGCATGGATTATGGAAGTTTTATTTTTATGGTGCTAGATGTAAATTAGGTTTTAGAGTAAGAGTGGTATTAATCAATCCCATTGGGAAATAATACAATGCCTCTTACAAACTATAATTCCCATGCACTAATAATCTCACAAAGTGTGAAGCACTTATTCTTAGATTATAATTTTTAATCAAACACAAGGTCAAGGAACTATTAGTGCTTGGTGATTCTAGACTAGTAGTTAATCATTTCAAGAGTAAATATTAATGCAAGTTATCTTGTCTTAATAAATATAAATTTAGAGTGTGGGACATAATTGAATTTTTTTATGCTTTCAATAGTATGGCAATCCTTAGGGAAGAAAACAAGGTTATCGATGAACTTGCTTCAGCTAGATCCAAATTTATGCCCAATCAAGGTTTCAATTTACAAAGCCTCACCATTTAATTAGTATCATGTCTCTCAATTCTAGATGATATCAATAATTTGTAAATATTTAGTGATGATCAATAGATCATAGATTTCATGACTAGATTAGGAGAATTTGAGAGTCACATCATTGATGAAGCTAGTGAAAATACCCTTGATGATGAAAAAGTTAAATTAAATCTTGATGACAAGGTCATTTAGTTGAGTGATAATAAGATCCCATAATAGATGATAGCCTTAGAGAGATTCTTTGATTTTGAAAAACTAGCTGAGATTGTCAATATTCCCAAGGTAGATATAAAGGACTAAAATGTAAAGGGCCGAGGTTCCCAAAGTCAAACTTAGCTTGTGAACATTGGTATAGCCTGCACAAGCATAAAAACATAGAAATCCAATGATTTTATAACCAAGTATAAAGATCTGATAGCATGGTCTTATGATGACTTGAAGATCTATGATCCTAAGGTCATAACCCACACCATACCTCTAAAGGAAACATGCAAAATATTTAGGTAAAAATAAAGGCCAGTCAACCCTATCATAAAACCAATGATATAAAAAGAGGTTAAGAAGTTACTAAGTGTTAAGATAGTGTTTCCCATTAGACACTCCACTTGGGTAGCTAACCTAGTATGTGTCAGGAAGAAAAAATATGAAATAATATTGTGCATTGATTTTAGAAATCTAAATAGAGAATCTAAAAAGGATAATTATCCCCTACCTTCTCTTAACCAAGTAATCCAAATTATTTCTAGCTATACTATGATGTCATTTCTTAGTGGATTTTTAGGATATAATCAGATGGTAATGAACAATAAAGATAGAATGAAGACCACATTTACCATTAATTGGGGCACTTTTACCTACAAGAGAATGCCCTTTGGATTAATAAATGTAGGTGAAATATTTCAAAGAGTAATGGATCATGAATTCTAAGGCCGAATAGGTAAGTAAATTATTATTTACATGGATAACCTGTCTATCTTTTCATAAAATAGGGAAGATCGCAATATGCACTTGTAACAAGTATTTGAAAGGTGTAGAAGGTATGAAATTTCTCTCAACCCAAGAAAAACATTTTTTTTTGTAACTAAGGAAAAATTATTGGGACATGATATAACTAATGAGGGGATATCTATAGACCCAAATAGACTAAATACAATATCATAGATAGAACCCCCTAATAATAAGAAAGAACTAAAGTCTTTCTTTGGTAAAATCAAATTTGGGAGGAGTTTTATTTCTGGTTTTACAAAAATAATGAAACCTTTGAATTATATGTTAAATAAATATGCTAAGATCACCTATAATGGAGAGAGAAATAAGGATTTAAAATAAATCAAAGAAGTAATTGGATAAGCCCCTATGCTGATAAGTCTAGACTTTACTAAGGACTTCTATATCTACTCTTTTACTTTTGACTATATAATTGCAATTATCCTAACTCAAAAGATATATGGATATGATCATCCTATTGATTTCATGAGTACTAGTCCTAAAAAAATTAAATTGAATTATTCTCTTATTGACAAACAAACATGTGATATGGTCAGGTAGTGAGGAAATTTGGTGTTATATCTTTAGAAATAAGGTACATGCAATATTACCATACCTTGATACTAAAATCATGATTATTCAATGTGAACTTAGAGAAAAGAGAGGTAAGTGGATGTCTATTCTCCAAGAATATGATCTAGAGATGAATACTACAAAGTTGGTAAGATGCTAAGGTTTAATTCACTTGATTATCAATATTAATCCCAAACTAATTATCATGTAGGTAGAACAACAAAACTTTCAATCCAATGATTGGTATGATACTATTATTCATTTTCTAATCAATGCTTATTATCCTATAGGGTTAAGTAGAGAGAAAACAAGAGATTTAAGGCTTAAAGCATCTCATTTTTAGATCAAGAATGGAGTGTTTTATAGGAATAAATTTGAATTCATTTACATAAGTTATGTTTCTAATGAAGAGGTGGCTAATATCTTTATCACTTTACATGAAAAAATAAGAAGTGGACATCCATCTAGAAGGACTACAAACCATAATATGCTTGGGGCTAGTTACTACCATCCCATTATATTCAAAGATGTTCATAATCATGTGAGAGAATACCACTCATGTCAAATCTTCAAAACTAAAGATCCTAAGTTATCCATGCCACTATAGCCAATAATGATTGATAAAACCTTTTCCCAATGGGGACTAGATATTGTGGGGATCATTAACACCAATTCATCTAATGGTCACAAGTATGTTATGACTACTACTGACCACTTCACTAGATGGACTAAAGTAGTGGGAACAAAATAGTGCAGGACTAAAGAGGTGATCAAATTCTTAGAAGAAAACATATGCATAAGGTTTGGCACACTAGTATCTCTAGTATATGATAATGAATCTAAATTTTTATCCATTGAGATGATTGAGTGGATATATGACAACAACATTATCCTCAATTTCTTATCCAACCATTATCCTCAAGGTAATGGAGTGTTATAATCAACAAATAAGATCTTGATAAAATACATAAAGAAGTTTGTGGTTGATAAACCAAGAACATGGCACACGTAACTTAAGTATGCCCTTTTGGTAGATAAAATAAGAGTTAAGCAAGATCTTAAGGCATCACCATTCTTTTTAGTATATGTTAAAGAACCTATATTCCCCATAACACTCAAGTTACCAACCTACATGTTCATGAAATAGTACATGGAAGAGTATCAAGAATTTATGAGTTCAAGGTTATTAAACATCATTTAGATGTAGGATGTAAGAGAAGAGGCTTTTTCCAACTTTAGAAAACAACAAACCATAGTCAAGAGGTGGTTTGACAAATGTTCAAAGATAAAGGTATTTAGATAAGGAGACCTAGTTCTTCTCTAGGACAAAGCCTCATAACTAAAGGGAAAACATGGGAAGTTCAAATCTTTGTATATTAGCCCATATTAGATTTCTAAGATCTTGGGGGATAACACCTTCAAACTAAAATACTTGTAAGGAGCAGAGTTGACATTGCCAAATAATGGGAAATACCTTAAGCACTATTTATCTACTACCCCAGATGGATTCGAAATGGAATAAACTCTAAGACTAGTTTGAGTTAGTGTAGGTAGACCTTAGTTTAATATCTTTTCTATTGCTTTCCTTCTTATCCCTTGTTTGTACATAGTGCTTGTATATTTTTTTTGCTTGTCCCTTTTACTTTATGTTGGTGTGCTTTTTGCTTAGTGTGTTTTCTTTCCCTACTTTCTTCCTTAATTTTAATAACTCTATTCCAGATAGCCCTTAACTCAAGATTCCTATGATGCTCAAAAGGAACTCCATAGTTTAGGAATGCATGTATATTTTCTCATCATTAGTTGATCATGGATTATTGAGATGTGAGCTTAATGTTATAGTTTATAGAAACTTGTAAAGAATAATAAATAGGTTAATTGTTCCTTGATATTCTTAACCTTATTCTAATCTAATTTTGGTTCTAAGAAGGATTTCACATATAAGATGAAATATTGGATTATTAGGATACAATCATGCTTACACTTAGAAACATTAATGTTTTGGGATAAAGTTTACAACCAAAGATGATTATCTAAAGATCAAATAATTGACCAAGTCTCAAAACCTATTTAATCTAGCTCCCAACCTTTACTATAAAGTCAAAATATCTAAAATTACAAAAAAAGAGCTTATAGCAAAATTCAAAAGGATTTATAGGCAGAGGTGATTCTTGTAATCTCCATTAAGGCTATGGATACTTGGCTGGTAATGGAACAAGGCCTTGAGTAGATCAAAAATAATCTTTGTTGAGGTTATGGATGCCTAGATTAAAGTAGAGAAATGCTTCTCTGAGATAAAGCATGATTCTTAATGAACATCCAAATATATTTTAAGTCGATGTTAATGGCTAAAGTCATGAATGAAGAATTTATTATTTAAATCCTATGGGAATCAGTAAGTAGAATCAAAACACACACATAGCATGGCTATGTCTTGATTTTTGATCCTAATTCTACATGTGCAATATTTATTCTAGCCATGAACTGATCTTAATAATGGTTCCTAATCAAATGGAATAAGTAGCCTAATTATTTATCTAAACTAGAGTCTCTAAAGTATAACATATTGTTATGTTTCCCCTAGAATTCACCATTTATTGAGGTCAACATACCCCCATTTCTAAAAAATGGGGACCCTTATCTTAAATTTTCCAAATTTTTACCTTAAATTTGAAAATTCATCTGATCAGAGTACCATTATAGTGTTTTTCACATTATATTTATTTGAAGATCTTTCACACCTGATTTGGGTGACATATTTATTCATAATTTTGATTTAATCTTTCCTAAATTTACTAACATTTGATCTTCATGTTTCAGGTTATAGCTCTAATAGAGTCCATTCAAAATGGGGAATGCTTGGGTTTCATGATGTTTTATATCAGTTTGGCCTTTTACTAGCCTTTGATCTATCAAGGGTAAATATAAATTCATGAATAAGCATCTTTAAACCCTTATTCAAATTATCCTAACTCGGGTCACTTTAAATCAAGTTTAAATTTGGTAGGAACAATTTATGCCAGAATGATTTATCATGCCATGAACTTAGTTTAATTTTTATCGTAAAGATTAGTCATGTTTATTAACACAACAAAACCTTAGTATAATTTTTTTATTTGGTATCTTTATTTTCCCAATCCCCCTTGGTCCCTTTTATTTCCACATGGTCTAACTAAATAAAGGGTTCCTTTTACTATAGACTTAGATTAAAAACCTTACCCTAAAGTTTGTTGTATTTATTAATACAACAAACCTTAGGCTAAAACTATATATTGTGTATTTTGTTATGAGTGAGGTCCCTTTTATTATGTCTCAAAGCTTGGCTTAAACATTTTAACCTAAAGTTTTATCATGTTTATTAACATGAAATAAAACTATAGTAAAAAAATATTATGCTAAGTTCTTTATTTTCATGAATATTGACTTAAACATCATTTTCATCCACAAGATCAATAGTCCATATTTTCTAAATTGAATAAGATCAATGGTATAAGATTAAAGTTGAATTGTCAAAGTCCCATCCTTAAGCTAAAGTTTAAACATATTTCAAAGATCAATGGTATGTGTTTGATTAGGATGGATTGATCTAATAGTATGTATCAAGTCAAAACTTCAATGGAGCTCTAGGACAAGTGAGAAAATGACAAGTGTCATAATATTAGCCAAAGAATAGTTGACAACCAATATCATTCAACCTTGTAGATCAAGATCCAACAAAGTGGGTTTGCTTAGAAGATGATTGAATGATGTATAGTAAACATTTAAAATTCTAAATCCCTAAGGAAGAATGCAGAGATGAGATATGGCATATCCATGAGCCACAAGTTAATGCTTGAGCATGTTTCAAATATTGATGGTATATAGATTAATATGCATATTCTGATCTATAGTCCATGGAGTAGGAGGTATAATTAAATAGATCAAGATCAATGGAGCATGATTGATTAATGAAATCAAGATCAATGGTGTGAGATCAACATTTACATTTCAACAAAGCTTAGAGAAAATGTGGAAGTGACAAATATCATAACTGTGGGCAATGTAACAGGCAATAAATAGTGTTTGAGTTCTCAGATTGAGATCAATAGTCCACATTAATCCATGAAGGATTATCTAATGGTGTGATATCAAGGTAAAATTTTCAAAATTTAATGGTCATTTTATAAATATGAATTGTAAAAATGTTTTGGAAATACCACAAGGATGGCATAGTGATGCCACATCAGAGCCACGTAAGCATAATATTCTAAGATAAATATTTTTTTAACCTAGGAAATGTGATGGTACAAGTACATAATATAATTGGGATCTAAGTCATGAATCTCACACAAGTTCAAATAGCTTATGCCATTAAAGCACTATAAAAACCTTTAGGAAAGCCCTAGAAAGTATAGAAACCCTGATTCAACCCTATTATCATTGTAATCAAACCAAGGAAGTTGAATTATCACTTGTACAAGAATAATTTGATCCAAAATTTAACTATAGACCACTAGCAATAAATCTAGAGAAGCCCATAGTCATGCCATCCTAACAAAGTGCTTTAAGGAAAGATGTGGAGCTATATCTAATTTCAAATATAAAAGAGAGGGTTTTCAAACACACATAATTTGATGCCACAAATCTAAATATACGGTATAGTAATTTTTAGAGCTCATTTATGACCATTGAGAACTAGTAGCCCATCACAAGAAGAGAACGTGTCTACAAGGAGGCTCTACTACAATTATCAAGGGCATCTTGCAATAGAAAAAAATTTAAAAGAGACTTCCATCTTTCCAATCCAATAAGACAGACTCAATCTATATGAGGACACCATAATTGACTTATTCAATTCCTTAAATTTATTTAAGAGGCAAGAAGTAGTGAATAAATGAAGCAAAATGGCTACCAATGGCAAGCCTTAAACCACCAAGTCAAGGATTTCATCAAGGTCTTGACTACAAATAAAATCCCTATGTTTAAGACAATCATATTAGCCCACCTAAATATGGATATGACTATATAAATTAATAAGGTCAAATACCTAAACAAATAATCCAAGAACATAGAAAACATTCCTAAGGACCCCAAATAACAAGAAGATAAGATGTTACACATGTTTAATATCCTAATGAAATAACCCACCACACTTAGTCATTTAGGCCTAATAACTGTTAAGAAGTTGAAGAACATAACTACTAAATTTATTCTCAAAGTGAGGAATCAAGGATAAGGGAAAATAAAGGTTGTTAACAAGAAGATCATGGGCCTACTTTTATCATCAAAAGAAAAGATAAGAAGTGTCAAGGGAATAAAATAATCTATGAAAAAGATTAAGATGGATCTCAAGGGCCTAGAGGATGAAGAAAAAGGAATTGTTTATGAAACCTATCATTGCTCTCCAACTTACCAATGAATTTCATTATAAAATTAAGATCGTTTAGGGAAGGCCGAAGACTACATCGGAAAAAGGGTCCCAAAGTTAATTATATTAGGAATATTCTTTTGCAACTAGCATTGTATATTTTTGAAATAGAATATTATTTTATAAAATCATGTGTAATTTGTAAAGTGTATTACTTATAGGTCAATCCATTTGTAAATTTTTTGATTCTAGAATGTTGTAGAAGGACAACTATCCTTGACATTTGTGCAATTATCATTGGATATGACTAATATAGATACCTCATTGAGTCTTATATAAAATGGGTACTATCATTTATAAAAAATGGGAGAGAGTTTTTGGAGCCAAAATCTATTTGTAACTTTTGAGAAAATTAATATAAGCAAGGAATTTTGCAAAGTTTGTCCACATTTTCTTATGTAAATTTCTATCATGGTTTCTCTCTCATTTTTCTAGTCTCATCTTGAAATTTAAATGGTTCTTATGAATAATTAATGTGCATATTTTAATGTAGAGTTTCTAATTTTGGCTAATGCTAGATTAGTTGAAAGTTCTTAGGTTTACATCACCTTCTTTGCTCTTCTTGTATTTGGGATAATGTTATTTTCTTGAGGGGATAAGATTATTAAAGTAAATCTTGTTCTTATTTTCATCATTTCATACTTTCCTTAGATGTTTACCTAATGTGTGATATGATTTGAGATTATCTTACTTCATGTTGCACATTAGTCAAATGCATGTTCAAGTGAAATTGGAACTTTGTCACAATGTTTGAAGTAAAAATCAACTACACTTCTCTTTTTTTGCCCTATCCTTCCCTTTTTTCCTTTTTATCAACTAAACTTAGATTAAATTCTTTATGAATATTCATCTTAGTTTATCTTTAGACTTAGTTTTGAACATAATTAAATTCAAATAGAATAGATCATCTCCAAAATCAAATATTAACTACTAAGCCACGGTAGATCCCAACCACCAACTAATATAAATATGTGAAATAGTCAACTTGTTATACCTCTATTCTACCAAGGATAATAAGATTATCACAACCAAAAACTTATGAAATTGATTCTTTGAATAAAAAAATGAGAAGTGTTTCTTAAACACCATATGTTGACCTAGAACATTTAAGTATCAATAGGTCCCAATAAAACATATGACCCAACTACTATTTGGCCTACAAAGATTGATTGAGATAGTTGTCATGGAAGAAGGTTAAGAGGTTATACATCAAAAGGTTGAGCCTTTGGTTCACCTAACTTAAAAGAGGGAATAATGACTAGAGTAATCCCCCATATTTGAATAAAATGTCCTTGATTTATCCCAATCTCAGTCAGATATACTACATGCTACCATTAAAGGATTGAAACAAGAGAAGAAAAATCTAGAGGAACAATCTATTTTATTAGCACCAATGGACATTATTAATAACTTTGAAGTAGTTATGTTTGAGACATTTAATTCTATGAATATAATAAGGTCCAAATTGGACATATTGAATAAACATCATGCCATAGCTCTAAACCAAGCCAATCAGTGGTAAGGTTTAGATAAGAAAACAAAGGCATTGATAAAGATATTATTAGAACACTAGATCCTTAAACTGAAAACAATCATCCCATCACACTTGAATATGGACATGATAATCTTGATAGAGAAACTCATGGACATAAATATATGCTCAAAAGGAATTGAAGGTCTCTCAAATGACTTCAAATAATTGGAGGGTAGAATGGCACAAATACTAGGAGGTTTGATCAAGGATCCAACCATTCCTAGTCAAGTAGGCCTGATAACTGATGAAGAGTTCTAGCATAGAGCTAATGAGTTCATACAATAGGTCAATAATACAAGTAAGTGAACCATAGGGGATGATAATAAATGTATATTTTACATGATCTTGATAATAATTAAAAATATTAGTAATGCTAGGAGCATTAAAGAAGCTATGGATAGAGTTGATGAAGTCTTCAAATATTTAATAGGGCAAGAAGATGAGTTATTGATAGAGCCAATCATCAATATCAGGTTGATTGGTGGAAATTATGACAAATCCATGAAGATCCTATAAGAAAGGCAAAAGGCTACAACTACAGGGGCATCTCATATACAACTAAGTTGACTTAGAATATTATTTTATATAAAAACTATGTAAATCTTTGAAAATAATATACTATTCTGTAAAATCATGTGCAACTTGTAATGCATAAGACTTATAGGTTAGTTATATTTGAAAAGTGTCATTGGTTATATAATATTTGTAAAAAGACACCTATCCTTGACACTTGTCAAATTCTCATTTGATAATGACCAACTAACATACCCTATAGGTTGATATTTCAACCTATAATGGGGGTATTATCATTGTAAAAAGGGGGGACATTTTTAGAGTAAAAATTTTGTGTAAATTTTGGAGTAAGTAATGCAAGAAAGAGAATTTTGCAAATATTGTCTCATTTTTGTTTGTTTATTTTTTATCATAGTTACTTCCTCAAATCTTTGTTCTGATGTTTAGATTTGGATTGCTTTTAAGAATTCTAGATGTGCATATATTAATGCAAAGTTGTTGATTTGAGATTTACACTAGTTAACTAAAGGTTGTTAGATTCATTTCAGTATCACTGATTTTATTTAAGATGTGAAAATACAATTTTATTGTTTAAGAAAATCTTTAAAGTGAATTTGATTTCTAATTTTCATGTTTCAAATATCCTTAGACATTTTCTTAGTATATGATAGGGTATGTACTATTTGGTAATTTCATGTCATATATTGGTTTAAAATACATGTCTTTGATGAAATGAAATCTTTGTCAATATGTTTATATTAAAGGATAAAAACATCTCTCTTTTTGCCCTACCCTACCTATTTTCTCATTTTTTTATCAAACCACTATAGTTTAATTTTTTGTTGTAAATATTCATGATAGATTAGATTTTTAGGCTTTAGATACTGATCATTATTCATTATATTCAGCTAAAAAACATTTATCATTCATATGAATTTAGGACCATGGTTATTCCTAACAACCACTTGTATAATCATTTTATAAAATAGTCAAATACCTTGGACACTACTCCACCATAGATCTCAAAAAGATCACAACCAACAACTTATATAAAATATTCTTTGAATCTTGAAATGAGAAGTGTTTTCAACACTATGAGAACCTTATGATGCACTCACATCCATCAATAGGCATTTGGAATTGACACTAGAAGGAGGGCATTGGGCTAAATATTTGTGAATTTGAAGTATCTTGAACTAATTTTAGTCAATTTTGTTCAAAGATTAGTTGATCCTTTTTAAATTTATGTTTTTCTTAGATTAGAATTTTAAAGATCACTAATATTCATGGTTTTAGACTAGTCTTTAGGCCTATTTAGCTAAATATAGTTATTATTTGAAGATTTATGTGAAATTATTGCAAAGGTTGCTTAAACTTTGTAAATCTTACATGTGTTAAGGTTAGTGATAGTAATTTTGTGTAAATATAACTGATATTCACAAAGTTAGATATATCTTTAAGCTAATATAATTAAAGATAGTTGGTCTTTGAAATATTTATATGAATTTATACAAATGTTGCTTGAACTTAGAAATTTAAACGTGAAAATATACTTATCTATAAGAATTGAATCAGTATTTGAAAATAAAAGTTTCTATGTTGTATTTTGAATAAGAATTAGATTTTACAAGATGGAACTACCATGAATAAGAACTAGGTCAAGGTCTGAGACAAGGCTAATTCTTCTTTCATTATAAAGTCATAGGAAAGCAAGAGTGGATAAAGGTAAATGTAGAGTTTTTAAATCTTAACCTACTTCACCTATTTATGTTATTATATTTAATCCTCATAAAGGTATGGCTTGGTTAGATGGATTTTATATCAATGTGCCTAGTTAAGTATATGAATTATTAGGAAATCTATAGAAATATTTATCTTCATTTAGTCCTACATGTGTTACTACTGCTAAAGAACACATCAAGTCTTTTAAAGTTACCTTACGATTGTTAAATGTTGTTCATGAATATGTTGCCTATAGGTTATTTCCTTTTACCTTTAGAGATGTAGCATCTGATTGGTTTCTTAAACTTACTAAAAATTAAAAATTTAGTTGGGATGATTCCAACAATTATTTCATTGATCAGTTTGGAAATATCATCAGTCCATGTGTTTTGTATCAATAGTTAACTATCGTGAAGAGAGATTCAAATGAAACCATTAGAGATTTTAATGCTAAATTTAAAAATATGTTTATCAAAACTATAACTCTCTATAATCCTAATGAATTTTTATATTTAGACATTTAAAAGGATTCTTTAGATCCAATGACTTATATATTTTTGAAAAGAGTTGTTGGGGCCATAAATACATTAGCTTTAGCTTATGCTGAAGATATGAAAATTAATGATCAAATGCAACCCCAAGGTCAATTAGTATATGATATTATTAATATCAATCCTAATTTGACTATGTTAAATATCATCCTAAATGCTAATCAGAACATGCCTACTTTAAGTCAAACTCTAATTTTAAACTAGTTGCCTTTGAGTTATGCTCATCCTAGTTAGAACCTAATATTGGGAAATATCTCTAAAAATGAATCCCATTCACAAAATCAATGAGTTACGTTTCCAATAACTATAAATAGTAATCAAGTCCACAATTTAGAGGCACCTAAGAATTAAAATGACTCCATATTGAAAATGGTTCAAAAACTATGCATTGATTTTCTTCAATTATAAAAATAGGTAGGTAACATTGGTGAGAATTCTAATAGAAACTATTTTTACCAGAATTTTAATAGACCCATGAATAGGTTTCATAATAGCAACAATAAAAATGATAATGAGTCGTGTAAAACTAATAACATACCTAAAATAAACATTTGTGATGTATCCTTAACTAATTATTGTAGGGTTCATAATATTGTAAAACATGGTTAATTAGGCTATATAGAATTATATAATGCTCTTGAAGTATTTCAGAATGAATTGAATACATTTGAATTTTTTCCTAACAAAGATAATGTTATAGGGACACCTATCTCTTTAGAGGCATATAAATCTTCTAAAACTAATCTTATGGTGGAAATCTTTGATTCTCTATTTCAAAATCAGAATGAACCTAAAGACACCCTAGAAGATATTCATGATTTTCACCTGTATTTGAAGAAGACTTATCCATTGAGGAATAGAGAAAAAAAGTAACCAACGACAAGTTCTACTCCACCAAACAACATTGATACTCATAATCTCAAAGAAGATAACAATATATAACCTTCAAAGGGAAGTAACACTATAAATAATGTTGGATTTTCTACCAGGAGTGGGTATAACATAGTAGATGATACGAATAAAATTAAAGATAATATCACATTGCATGAATTGACATAGATAACTGAACAAAGAGACTTGTTTCTATAATATTTAACTAAAAAACCTTGTGAATCACAAAAACGTACAAATGCAAATGTAGTGATGTATAAGAATAAAATAGATGTCCCACCTTTTTTTACTAACAATTAGTGTTTTTGGTAAAAACTTACATAATTTTGTGTTAGATTTAAGTGCCTCTACAAATATTATTCTAGTAGGTATTTTTGAAAATCTTTCTTTAACTCCTATTAAATCTAATAGATTAGTGACTCAATTAGACAAATCTATAGTTAAAGTAATTGGTGAATTGTTAAATGTGTATATGCAGCTTGCTTCAGAACCAAGAGTGCATAAATTTATTGATATTCAATTTATGGATATTCTATATGCTTATAGGATGTTTCTTAGTAGAGATTAGACTAATGTTTTTAATGTATACATGTCGAATGATTTATCTCACATATGGCTACCATGGAGGGGATTTTCTAATCAAATTTAGATTGAAAGGGAACCAAAGATGAGACATATATGATCACTGAATATAATGCAGCTAATGAAAGGGTCAATATGGTTAATTTAAATTTTGGGGTTTACACCCTTGACACTCCTCAAGTATGTAATTCTAAAGATCCTCATACTATTATTAGACTTTGGAAATTATATTTTGATGGTTCTAGATGCAAATCTGGGTCTAGAGTAGGAACAATTTTAATCAATCCCATTGGGAAAGAAAATAATACTTCTTACAAACTTTAGTTTCCTTATACTAATAATTTGGTAGAGTATGAGACATTAATCTTAGGATTAAAATTTTCTATTGAACATAAGGTTAAAAAAATACTAGTATATGGTGATTATAAACTAATAGTCAATTAGGCCAAAAGAAAGTATCAATGTAAATTATCTTATATGAAGAAATACAAGTTTAGAGTATGAGACTTGATTGATTATTTTAATGCTTTATATATTATTTCAATCCCTAGATAAGGAAACTAGTCTACTAATGAACTAGATTCAATTATAGTTAACCTAATTCCAAATCAAGATTCCCGATGTCTTAATATTTAATTGGTCCCATGCCCCTCTATACCTAATAATATTAATCATCTACAAGTGTTTAGTGATGATCAACACATCATTGAATTCATGAACAACTTAGGAGTATTTGAGTCTCATATTATTGATGAGGTCAATGAGAACTCTCTTCATGATGAAAGAATTGATGACAAGATAATAAAACTAAATGATAACAAAATTCCCAAAGGCACAATGTCCTTAGAAAGACTATTTGACAAATATAAGCTAGCTAAAACTGCTAAAATTCCCTAAATAAATGGGAAAGATTATAATGTAGTTGACCTAGGAACTCAAGGTCAATCTCAACTAGTAAACATTGGTACAAAATGCATAAATACAGAGTCTAAAAATGCTATATACCTACTAATTAGGTATAAGGATGTTGTTACATGGTCTTATAAAGACTTGAATATATTTTATCCTTGAGTTATCACCCATACCATTCCCTTGGAAGAAGCATGTAAACCCTTTAGGTAGAAGTAAAGACTAGTTTATCCTATTTTGGAACCATTGATTTATAAATATGTGAATAAATTATTAGATGCAAAAATAGTTTTTCCAATTAGACATTCTACATGGGTAGCTAATCTAGTACTAGTTAGAAATAAAAATGGATAGACTAGATTATGCATAGAATTTAGGAACTTGAGAAAATATTTTGAAAAGGATAATTATCCTTTGCCATTCCTTTACTAGGTGATTTAAATAATTAGTGGTTTTGCCATGATGTATTTCCTAGATGGTTTTTCGGGTTACAATCAGGTACTTGTTAACAAGGAAGATAGAATGAAGACTACATTCACAATAAAATGGGGCACTTTTTCTTACAAGAGGATGATTTTTGGACTCATAAATATAGGAGATACGTTTTAAAGATCTATGGACCATGCCTATCAATTTCTCATAGATAAATGTATCATTATATAGATGGATGATTTGACTATGTTTTCTAAGAATAGGCAAGATCATATAATGCATTTACAATAAGTGTTTGAATGTTATTGAAGGTATGAAATTTATATTAACCACTAAGACAAGCATATTTTACATAGCTAAAGGGAAATTTATAGGATATATAATAATTACATATGGGATTTATATATATCTAGATAGAGTCAATGCTATATGTAAAATATAAGCCCCAAATAGTAGAAAATAGCTAAAGTCTTTATTTGGGAAAATTAATTTTGTAATAGAATTCATTATTGGTTTTTCAAAGATTGTGAAACTACTCAATGACATGATAAATAAAGACACAAAGGTTTAATGGAATTAGTAAATGGAGAAAGCCTTCAAGGATATCAAGGAAGCAATAGGATATGCACCTATGCTGATAAGTCCTAAATTTACAAAATATTTTTATCTTTATTATTTTGCTTCTAAACATACTATACAAGCTATATTAACTCAAAAGTTTGATAAATGTGATCATATAACTACATTTATGAGTACTAAATCCAAAATTTTTGAGTTAAATTACTCTGTTATTGATAAATGAGCATTGTTTTTGGTCAAGGTAGTCAAAAGGATTAGACACTATATTCTTAGGAATAAAGTGTATGCTATATTATTAGACCCTAATACCAAACTCATGTTGAGTCAATGTGAATTAGGATAAATAATAGGTAAGTGGATGTCCATACTTCAATAATATTATATTGAAATTAAGATTACTAAATTGGTGAGGTGTCAGGGTTAATTCAAATTATTAACACTAATCTTAGAGTGAACATCATATAGGTTGACCAACAACATTTTCAGCCAAATGACTGGTATGATGCAATCATTCATTTCTTGATCAATGGTTTTTGCCTATAGTAATGAGCTAAGAACATATAATATCTTTGAGGCTCAAATCAACTCACTTCTTGATCAAATATGTATAGGAAGAATTATGAATTAATATATTTGAGATGTGTTTCAAAGGAAGAATTAGTTGAAATCTTAAATACATTTTATGAAAAACTTAGGAGTGGACACCCCTTTGGGAAAACAATAGAATATAAAATCCTAAGGGAAGGATATTATTGGCTAACCATTTTCATGTATACTCACAAGCATGTTAGGGAATGTCATCAAAGCCAGATCTTCAATAAAAAGGAACCTAAAGTAGTTATGCCCTTGAGGCTAGATTTAAATGACAAACAATTTTCTCAATGGGGTTTGGACTTTGTAGGGATTATCAACCCTAATTATTTAAGTGGGCACAAATATGTTCTTAATACCACAAATTATTGTAGAAGATGGATAGAGGTAGTAGAAACAAAATAGTGTAGGATTGAATATGTTATCAAGTTCTTAGAAGAGAACATTTGGACTAGGTTTGGGACACCAGTACCATTGGGTTATGATAATTGATAATAATTTAAATATATATATATATATGACTAAATGGGCCTATGATAATAAAATAGCCCTTAATTTTTGATCTAATCATTACCCTCAATGTAATGGATTTTCAAAGTCTACTTACAAAAATATGATGAAAGCTATTAAGAAGTTTGTAGCTTAATAACCAAGAGCATATCATAAAAATTTTAAGAATGATCTATGGGTAAATAGAACCAGAGTGAAAAAATATCTAAAAGTATCACCATTTCTCTTGGTATATGGACAAGAACAAATCTTTCCAATTACTCTTAAATTTCCAACTTAAAAGTTTGTGTAGGAGTATATGGAAGGAGATCAAGAATATGCCAATTCCAAGTTTCTTGATATCATCCAAGTGGAGGATGATAGAGAAGAAGAATTTAATAATTTTATCATACATCAAATTACTATCAAAATATGGTTTGACAAATGATCAAAAATCAAGGTGTTTAGATAGGGAGACCTAGTTATCCTATGGGACAAATCATCTTAGCCCAAAGGGAAACATGAAAAATTAAATCCTTTATGGATTATCCCTTACCAAATTATTGAGACATTGGGAGAAAAACCTTTAATCTCAAAGAGTTATATAGATTAGAGTTCACTTTACCAACTAATGGGTAGTATCTCAAGCATTATTTCTTTATTATTCCACCTCAAGTCCTTCTCAAGTAATTTGTAAAATTAGTTAGAGTTAGTGTAGGTAGGTTTAGATTAGTTTCATTATTTTTACTTGTTTGTAAATAGTTTTTTTGAATATTTTTTTGTATGTTGTGTGTTTGATTTATTTGCTTTGTTCTCTAGCTTCTAGTAAGTCTTTTCTAAGACAAGTATTCAAGATTTTAATCTATCTTAATGCTCAGAATATATTCATTAACCAACAATGTGGATATGAATCTTAAACATTAGTTGATTATGTATTTTGGAAATTTTGAGCTTAATGTTATATATCTCAAAAATTGATGAACATTAATAAATAAACTGATTATTCCTTATAAAAATTAAACCTTATTTTTATCAAAGTTTGATTTTAATAGGGATATGTATTTTAATGAAATTTGAATTATTATAAAAAAGTCATGTTAGAAATTAAAGAACATTATTTCCTAGGATGAAGTCTATGACTAAGGATGATTGTCTTAAAAATTGAACATTTGATAAAAAATCCTAAACACTCAGCTAATTCTAGTTCCCAACCTTTTTATGAAAGCTAAATATAGTTGGAAAATATAAGAATAGAATCCTTATTGAAAATATAAAAGTTTCATGAGAAAAGGTGATTTTGGTAACCTCCACTAGGGTTATGGACACTTGACTGGAAGTAGAGAAAGGCCTAGAGTGGAACCAAAGGTATCTCTCTATCAGGGCTATATATGCCTGACTAACAATAAAGTAATTTCCAAGCCTTCCCTTTTTATAAATAATGATTCATAATGAATATCTAAATATGCTACAAGTCTATGTTAATGATTAAAGTAATGAATTTTAGAAGTTATTCTATGAATCCCAATGGTAATCAGTAAATGAATCAAAAAACACACACAACATGATTGAGTTTTGATATTTTACCTTAATTATACATATGTAAGGCTTGTTACAATTATTAATTGATCTTAATAACGGTACTTGATCATATGGAATGATTATTTTGGTTATTATTTTAAACCAAGAGTATCTAAATTATAACATTTTACAATATTTCCCTAAAAGTCACCATTTATTGAGGTCAACACCCCCCATTTATAAAAAATGAGGACCTTTTTTTAAATTTGAATAATTATGCTATAAATTAAGCATTCAAATTTATTAGAGTGCATTATTGAATATAATTTTTTGATATAGCTTACATTGACATGCTTGCACATAAGCTTTATTTGATCTTATCTAATATTGTTAGCATTTAGCCTATGTGTTTCCATCTTGCAGGATCAATGGATATTCATAAGAATGAACAAATGTTCATGGATTTATGATTTAGTGTTAATTTTAGCCTTATTAGGTCAATTAATATGGTCCCATTTGAATCCAAGTTTAAATGATGTTTAAAACCTTAGTCTAAATTAATTTATCCTAAGTTCTTATTAAAATGGATTCATATTTTTGATGAGTTACTATATACCACCTTAGCCTTAGTTTAATTTCATCCTAAATTTTGATTGAGTTTATTAATTCATCAAAACTTTAGTCTAAAATTTATGCTAAGTCTTTATATGTTCTAAGCCCTTTTCTTTGATTTTAAAATACATAGGTACAAATTGACAATAGGGCTACCAAGTGTTGAAACCTCAGTTAATCGAATTAAGGATTAATGATATGCAGATGATCACCCAAATTCAATAATTCAAAATTCACCAAATCAAATATTGATGATGAGTATTTAAATGTACAAATTTTAATCAATGATCTGCATTGAATCCTGATGTCAATAAGTCAAGATAAATCAATGATGCATGTTCAATTGTGCAAATGGAGATCTAAAAATGAGCACAAAGTCAATATGTCAAAGGATCTTGAGAGGAAAAAAATGGTGAAATGTGTCATAACCATGGTAAATTAGAATCAAATTAGTGACTCATACTTTATTGTATGTCCAACAAATCAATGGCATGGATTTGGTCATATAAATCAAAGATTGAAAGTATGCATTCAACCATGGAGATAGATATTTATGGTGAGAATTGAGTCAACAAGTCAATGATATTAGATTTCACTCTATGATGCCACATGGTTTAAGAACATTAACTATATGGAGACTATTATTAGTGTACATAAAAATCATGTCTGGCCACCAAGTGTCATAATCTAGGATGCCTAGATCAAAGATCAATGGCCGTGTTGCAAGTCAAGGCTAGGAGACTCCCATGGAAATCGATGGAGAAATTTAATCAAATTTCTAGGGGGAATGATATAATGAAATGTGTTCAAAGTGACAATGGTAAAATTTTAAAATTAAATAAGTAACATGGCAAGGGGATGCCACATAGGCAAACATGTCATATTAGAAGATTTTATGGACCCAAGCATGTGAAGGTATAAATATGAGATCAAAATAAGATATAAGTCACCAAATCAAATAATTAAAACTTGTATGCCACCATTAAATCTATATTACACTCCAAAATCCCTCAAACATATAAAAAGCCCTATAATTGTTCTTACATTCACTATTTTAAACTAGAAGAGAGAGCCTAGTAGTTAAATTTATTTAAGAGTATAACCAGATAGCTAGAAGAGTTGAATTGTCATTCACTAGTGGATAATTTGATTAAAATAATAAAAATGGTGATCTATAGACCTAATTCAAAGAAATTAGTTAAATTATAGCTATCATCAGGTGTAGAGGGTAAAATATTCAAATATACAGAGTTTGTGGCTTCTTCATTAAATAATGGAGATAATAATTTCTTGAGCTTGTTCTAGACCATTGAAAACCAAGGAATTTTGACTAAGGAAGAGGAGAAGTTGATCCTAGTTAAGAGACTATATGATGACATCATGTAAATTTAAATGATAGGACTCCATTATGTTGTTGTTAAACTATAGGTATTACACTGTATTGATGTTCTTAGTCCTATTTTCAAAGATGCTAAAATTGAAAAAGATATGCTTATACATGAACCTAGTTTGAGGAAAATAGCATGTATTTCTCCTACTACTTTTAAATCCTACTATAAACTACCTAGGCCCTAGATAGACCTTCCTTCCATTAATGCATGGGCCTAGAAATAAACCATGATGGACATCCTAGTGAAATGGTTAGACACTAGTAACAAGGTTATTGTAGATCCTAGTAAGAAAATCCCTATGAGCTAATTTAGACCTGGAGTTAGAATGGTTATGACCATGATGAAAAAACTATATGGATTTGAACATACTACACATGTGGGACCAATATGGGTGCTTATGGTATATTTCATTATAGAAGAAATGGTAGTACCTATTTTAGTTGAAATCATTAGCATTTCCTTAAGCAGATAAATCTTTGGGATTAAAACAAAGAAGATAAATGAGTTATTCATGATGTCATATTTGATGGATTCCTTGTGTGCTATAGCCAAAACCCATAACGAAAGAGAATTGTTTTTGAATGGCACCCAAACTATGTCTCAGTATTACTTAAAATTGCATATTTACAAATATAGGGACCATATCCAATTCATTTTTGATTGTATATATCCTACATTGAGCCAATCCATCAATGGTATCCCCATGATGATGATAATTCCTTTAATTAATAAGTCTATTGAGATAATGGGTGATATATAACATTATCTTAATTCCACCATTATTATAATAGAGGGAACTCAAAGTGCCCCACTTAAAGTACCAGTACATGTGCTTGACAAGTTGGTAGAACAAGAAGTAGAATACTAATTGTTTAACGGAATATATGGGATCTATAAAACCAAGAGTAAGGGACTTTTCCATGGTTTTCTTAGGATATATAGTAAAAAAAAATTCAAACAATGGGACCACATTGAAGTTACCTCAAAATAAAGGCTTTCCTTTAATTTATAGGTAGATGACCATAGATAGTGGGATCCATATGGTAGAGTAAAGGAACACTTGAAAAACAAAGTCATTCTAGATGTGTCTTATGAGCATGAACCTAGTGCATTTGAATTTACTAAGGTAACCACTTATTCTGAAGTTGATAGAAGGTTAAAAGAATACAATATAAAGGGTGAATCCATATTGTTAAGAGATCAAAAGATGGAAGATAGGTGGTAACTTGGTCCCAAAAAATATCATTTGGTAGATGTTGGTCATTCTAGGCTTCCCCAAACTAATAAACAAATAGATCATAGGCTTGAATAAATGGGACCAAGTGAATTTTCTTCAATCTCTTCAGTCCTTGAATCCTTTAGAATAATAGAGCAAGATTTACCTCAATAACAAGAAATTCACATGATAAATTTAGATCCATAGGAATCTATTAAAGATTCAATAAAAATTATCTCCATGACATATGAGTCAGACACAAATTTAGATAAGGATAATTTTAGGAAATATAAGTAGGAAAAGGGAAAAGAGAAGTCATTATACTTAATGGTCATTGATCCTCCTAAGAGGAAGTTTGAGACTACAATTATCTCAAGGGAAAAGAAAGTAAGCATGGCCATCACTCCCCCTAAAAAATATATAAACCTATTTAGTGAGGATAATTGAATATATATACTACTTATACCTAAATGGTTTATATATGAACCAAGTGTGGAGAAGCTTCCTACTGCTTATCACCCATGGGATCTAGTAAAAACTACATGCATCCCCTTACAAAAAAAGTGAAATCCATAGATCTTGGAATTGTAAGATGAAGAAGAAAGGAGGCTTCGTACTCAAAATCCATTGGTAGACCAATTAAAAATAGAGATAGCAATAAAACATATGGTCAAATGTTTAGTGGGAGTCACATATGACCCAACTAAGACAAGACTACAAAGAGTGATTAAGATAGATGTCTTCCAATAAGGTTAGGTGGTTATACATCAAAAGGTTGAGCCTTTGGCTCATCTAACTAAAAAAAGGTAGTAGATACCAAGGTAAGCCTCCATATTCGAAGAATATATCTTGAATTTAGCCCAATATCAATTGTAAATGCTACAAGTTACCATTAAAGGATCAAAACAAGAGAAGAAAAATCTAGATGAATAATTTATTTTGTCAGCATTGATGGACATTGTTAATAACTATGAAGCAACTATATTTTATACATTTAATTATTTGAAGGAAATAGGGTCCAAATTAGACATATTGAGTAAAAATCATGCCATGGCTCTGATACAATATAATTAGTGGTAAGGTTTAGACAATAATATAAATGTATTGATCAAGATATTAATGTAAAACTAGATCCTTAAACTAAAAAAATCAGCCCATCACACTTGAATATGTCCATGATAATCTTGATGGAGAAACTCAAGGACATAAATAAATGGTCAAAAGGCATTGAAGGTCTCTCAAATGATTTAAAACAAATGGAGGGTAGAATGGTATGAATACTAGGAGGTTTGATCAAGGATCCAACCATTCCCAGTCAAGTAGGTCTGATAACTGATGAATAGTTCTAGCATAGAGCTAGTGAGTTCATACAATATGTCAAGAATAAAATCAAGGGAACCATAAGGGATGAAAAAAATGTATCTTGGACATGATATTGACAAAAAATTAAAATATTAGTAATGCTAAGAGCATTAAAGAAGACATGGATAGAGTTGATGAAGTCTTCAAAGATTTAGTAGGGCAAGAAGAGGAGTTATTGACAGAGCCAATCATCAATATTAGGTTGATTGGTGGATAATATGATAAATCCATGAAGATCATAGAACAAAATTAAAATGCTACAAATGTAGGGGCATCTGAAAAATAACTAAGTTGGCTTAGAATGTTATTTTATATAAAAACCATGTAAATATTTGAAAATAATATATTATATTAGAAAAGAATGTGTAACTTATAACACATATGATTATAGGTTAGTTATATTTTAAAATTATCATTGGTTATAAAATATTTGTAAAAGGATACCTATCTTGACACTTATCTAATTCTCATTTGATAATGACTAGCCTACATACCCCATAGGTTGTTCTTTCAACCTATAAAAGTGGGTATTATCATTGTAAAAAGGGGATAAGTTTTTAAAGAAAAAAAATTTGTAAATTTTGGAGCAAGTAATGCAAGCAAGACAATTCTTCAAAGATTGTCTCATTTTTATTTGTTTGTTTTTTATTATTATTGCTTCCTCAAATCTATGTTTTGATGTTTAGATTTGGATTTCTTTTATGAATTCTAGATGTCCATACATTGATGCAGAGTTATTAATTTGATATTTATTCTAGGTTGGCTGAAGGTTGTTAGATTCATTTGAATATCATTGCTTTTATCAAAGATATGAAAATGTAATTTTCTTATTTAAACAAATATTTAAAGTAAATTTGCTTTCTAAATTTCATGTTTTAAATATCCTTAGACATTTGCCTGATATATGATATGATCTTTACTATTTGGTAATTTCATGTCATATACTGGATTAAAATGCATGTCTTTGATGAAATGAAAGATTTTTCAAGATGTCTAGACTGAGGGATAGAAACATCTCTCTTTCTAACCTACCCTACCTATTTTCTCATTTTTTGATCAAATCATCACAGTTTACTTTTTCATTATAAATATTCATGCTAGATTAAGATTTTAGGATTTAGATTTTGATCATTATTCACTATATTTAGCTAAATAATATTCCTATTTAAAAAGACTCTAAGACCACAGTTGATCCCAAAAACCACTTGCATAATCATTTTGTGAAATAATCAAATAGCTTGGCCACTACTCCACCACATATCTCAAGAATACCATAACCAACAACTCATGAAAAATATTATTTGAATCTTTAAATGAGAAGTGTTTTCAAAATTATGATAACCCTATGATTCACTTACATGCATAACACATGGACCTCCCTTCCTGACACAATCCTAAAATGAGATAAAAAATAATAATTAGTAGAAAATCTTGAGGTGGAGGCTATAAATAAAAATGCATAACAAATAGACCCTACCCAATTAGTGATTCCACCATGGGTAATTAATCTTAGATATAAGGCTTCCAAAATGCCCAATTTTAAAATTATAGAGCTCCCATCAATAAAAACCCCATTTGATAATCCTTTGGCAAGTATTCAAAGGGTTAGAAAGAGGAAAATAGAGGATGAAAATAGTAGGGAGATCATTCTGGAAGAAAGATAGGAGGTTTATGCCTTATCCAAAAGGTAGAATAGATAGTTTGCATATTCCCCCTACATTGATGATTTTAGGTCCCTAACAAAAGCCCTTAAATATGATATGGTAGCACTATATGAAGCGATAGAGATGGTAAGGCAAGAGATAAAATAAGAACTAGAGAAAATCAAGGAACGACAATAGAAAATTCATATTCTAATAGGAATTGAGGCTAAAGTACCAGAAGTTACTTCAAAATGTTATAATGCTTTAGAGGCACTTGAAGCAACGAGGGATAAATTATCCCCTCATATAGCTCAAATGCATCAATTATTTAATTCTTTAAAAGGAGATGAAAATAAGCTAAAATTATTGATTTTGTATACCACTAATAAGGTAGATAACCACCTATATCTAATGACACCATTAGAGGCATTTGATGACCTCAATTTGGTGGTCATTAGAACATAAGATGCTAGAGAGTGGGTGATATAAATTAGGGTATTAATGCCGAAACATGAAGATCATGAGGCATTCATCTTGTAGATTTTAGATGATTTGAAATTATCTAAGGTGAGGGATATAATAGGCAAGATGATAAGTAGAATTAATTTTGATCAACTCATTCAAGAATCTTATGACAACTTTAAGAAGAGTTTATAAGGGATAGCACTAGAAGACATTGAAGTTGAGATAAGTTTTTCAAGGAAAAAGGTAACTGAAGTTAAAATTTTCAAAATCAACTTCCAAAATATGAAGATAGAACATACAAAACTCTTAGAGCAAGTTAACAGGGTACATCGACCCTCATTATTAAACTTAGACATTATATGGTAGCAGCATGATGTGAGTCACAAGTGATTTATTAAGATAGAGAATAATAATAAGACTAAATTTTTTACCTCTAGTTTAACACCAACCTCTATAGTTACAACTCCTACTAAGGTTAACACATCTATGTAGATGCCCACTAGGACTTAAGGGCTAGTTTTGTGTATGTCAATTCAATATAGTGGAATCAATTTTACACTTGTAATTATATTATGATTAAAAATTAATGTAAAAGTTGTCTATTTATTTTTTAAACATGTACATGTTGCATGATATTAGAAAGTTTGACATTAATTCTTGATCAATGTAAGTTAACTTTATGCATACATTACATATGGTTTTGAGACTACTATTAGAACTAAAGTTCTAACTAAGCCATGTAATCAATTTTTTAATGTAATTGGAAGATTAAGAAACCCCTCCACAAGTCTATTTAAACATATGTAACCCAATTTTGTAAAGGGTTAGAAAATTTCAATATAAAAGCATAATAACTTTTGATTGTCAATGATTGTGTTTATGTATTTTCTCTCCAAGCTCTATGTAATTAGGATTAATATTTTTGGTTGTTTAGTTCAATAATTATTAGTGTGTAATAGCTATGAGGAATTATTTCTTATCATGATTAATATGCTAGTTTTATATGTGTAATAGATATTGAGTTATTAGAATATTATATTGATCATTGTTAAGTAAGTTGATTGTTTCATTATTCTAAGTGTGTAGAGGTGTTTTCATTGACATAGTTTTCTTTGTATGTGTTGTTGTACCCAACATCCCCATTTTTATTCTTGAAGGAATGAGGACCCACTTTCTTAGATTTTGACATTGTTTTTTTAGCCTTTCTTCTATGTTTGTGGAAATTCTTGAAAGGATTGATCCCTAATCTTTATATTTAGAATAAATGAGCATAGTATTATATATTTTATAGACTAAATCTATTAATACATTTTTGGGAGTTTTTGGACTATGCAAGGTTTTTAGGACTTAGTTTATTTAGATAAATTTATTATAAAACTTATTCATCAGGCATTTTATTCAAGATTTTTGTTTGATCTTTTTATTTAGACATTTTATCTGACATATTTGGTCTTTGAGTTTTTTTTATTAGGTTTTGTATTCAAAATAGTATTCAACATTTTTTCATCAAGTTTATGTAAAATACCCATTCATCATTTGTGCATCGGGCCTTTTTGGGAATTTTTTGGTCTTTAGAACTTTTGTTTTGAATAGATTTAGACATTAAAGTTTTTACAGTGGACATTTTATCAAAAGCAATTATTCTAAAATGCCTTACCTTTTATCAGAAATTAGATATTTAGACTTTTTGTTAAAATATTTTATCTAATGTATTTTTGGTCTTAAGGTTTTTTTATTGACCATTTTATCCAATGAATCATAAGCTTTATACACACTTTATAAATATTGTTCTTCGAACATTTTATTTGGACATTTTGTTTAGAAATTTTATCTGATAGAATTCAGTCTTTGAAATTTTTGTTTAGGTATTTTATAAATCTTGATCCCAACATAAATCTTTATTCCCAATTCTTGAATGCCAAAATCCTATGATACTTAGCCAATAAAGCCAAAGTACTTCCTAATATTTGCTAAAGCTACCCACCGACTAAAATTAATGAGAGATTTGAACTATGCAAAAAATATAAAATAGGTGAATGTTAGGCATTTATAATGCAAAACTATAATTTAATGCTAAATTTATATACAATATGTTTAACTATTGATGTCTTCGCATTTGACTTCTATCTTGCATGAGAAAATCCTTAGCTACTTCTAAGATTATTGCAAGCAAACTAGTAACTATCATAAAGGATAATTATTTACCAAGCATAGAATAAGACTGTAAGCACTTCCAATTATATGTAATAAAAATGGCATCTTCATCCAAACCATTTAGGATATCACTCCTACCATCACAATTTTCTATTAAGGATTCCACAAAATTCTAGATATATTCTTTGATGTCACCATTTTTGACAAGTATCTGAATTAATCTAAATTATGGGATGATATAAATTATATCAATATATTTTCATTAGATTAAAATCCATCTCCCTCAAAGTGAATATTTGTCACAGACTTGCTAGCACTTAAGAGACTGGGATTGTATTTGGTTGTGGCCAAGCCCAAGGTGATGCCATGAATCAACCTCCTCTAAGACCTATTATTCATAGGTAAAGTTATGCAAGATGATTTTATGCACAATATGGATAATAAAATGGTAATCATGTGCATCTTTGGAGCATATTTTTAGAGGTATTTATCCTTACCAGCACTAGATGCTTATTTTAACAAACACATGTTAGTTTCATTAAGTTAGGATAATAAAATGGAAAAGGTGTTAACTTCATGGATTTTTACCAAATAAAAAATGGCATAAAAAGGAAATAATCCCACTCCAATCAATAATTTCAAGATGGGAGTGCATATTGGCATGACATTACTCAATAGGCTCTACAGAATGATGACCATCCATTTCCTCAATTTGGATTGGGTATCATTATTGCATATGATGCTAACTAGTGATGCAACAATTAACTTAGGTGAGATTATAAGCTACTAGTTGATAGAAAAAATCATTCATAAGGACAAGCAACCCAATTTTATAGGCCATTTTTATATGATATCTTATCTTCTAGATGCAGTCATGGGAACAATGTACAAAGTCCTTGGTGAGCTATGGATCTTGACCACCAACTGTTAAGAATCAAATCTATGATCATTTATAGTTTTATCATATTTATGATTATACTAATAATATGGTAAGGATTTTTTAGGATGTTTATCCTAAATTTGGCAAGAAATTCATGGGTCTCTAATGCCTAGAATTTGAGCAAGCATTGTAAAGATAATATCTTCAAGAGGTGATTATTTTCTCTATCTTGATTATACTATTATCATGATTTATAGACATAATTTTCATCCCTTATGTCTCTAAAACTACATACCTAAGCAATTATCTGAGCAAGAAATTACTTTCCAACTATGGTGGATCATAGAGGAGGACTTGATAAAAAAATAAGAAATTCTATGGCCATAAAATGGTTATTAGAAGAATGGTTTACGTAATGAGGAAACACTTCAAAGATGTGGGAAATAAAAGGAAGAATTTTCATTTCCATAAAGTTCCACATAGAGACTAGGATTCTCATGGTACCATCTAAAAACACATTTAGGGCCTTAGTATCCCCTACCAACACATCTATAATGATTATGACTTTCTATTCATGAATGAATAAAATGATGATGAGGTTTTGGAAAGGTAATGTTTTTTTGTTTTAAAGGAGGATCCCTTAAGGGAGATTCAATAATAACCTTCAATCATTATGAAGGAATTACATATTATAATTCCATTTTTTCAAATATGGACACAATCAAACTTATAGAAATGACATATAGTAGAATAGTATAAGAAACAATGAGTTACTTCATAGGGACTTATTTTCAAGTTAAAAGTTATCAAGAAGGAACCAGGGGTGAGTGAACCTGATCCTAGGGGAGCTCCATGAGGTCACATGAATTTGGATTATTTTGATGAGGATGGAAAAGAACAAGATATCCTAGTTTCTAGTGTCATTTAAATGCCTATAGCTACCCCCTAGATACAAGAATTTGCATATTTAGGGGTAGCCATAGATGAAGTATATACATTACTTTAATATGTCTCTTCCTCATAGCCTAAGACTACCATTTATTACAAGAGGAAGCCTAGGACTCCACCTATAAGTAGTCCTACAATTGAGCAATCACACAACATGCCTACCATGCCTTAATAAGAATAAGTGGAAGAGGAAGAAGAAGAAGATTCTAATGAAGAAATAGAATTAAATAAATCCAAGACTCTAAGCCTCAAGGGTGATAAGGGGAAAGCACCAGCTATGGAGGACACCACAGGTACAAAGGTGTTAGACACCACTTCCCTACTCTCTTATTCTATTACCATTTTTAATTCTAAGTCAATTTAATTTGTCTTGAAAACCTTTAAGGTTGAATTTATCACTTCCCCACATGATGATCCATTTAACTCCTCTTTCAATCATTTACCCCTACTCACCCCAAAGGTTGAGAAGGATGCTTCCACTACTGATCCATCTTCCACCTGTATGCCATCCACTTCCACCTTGGAAAATTACAACATCACTTATGACACTACTAAATTCAGATCATTAAAGAGGAAAAAGGCATCTAAGAAGGTTGATAATGCCATGGCCACTCCCTAGCTCCATGTCTAATCCACTTAAATCACTCTCCTCATTCCATCTAGCACTCCATCCCAAGAGACCATTGTTACTAGTTCAGGTAAGGGTAATAATGTAAAGACACAAATGATCATAGTCCATCCACATATGGAGGTTTAGATTTATCGAAAATTATTTGGCCTTCTTTGCCTGACACAACTATCAAAGTAGCAAAGAAGTAGCAGTTTGATGACGAAGTTAAATAAGAGGATGTGTTCAAAACCATGAAAGATATAGACCTCAACTAGTTGATAATTCCTCTGTGGGCTATTGACTTAAGTTCCAAGACTTCTCAAATGCCCATGTTCAAAATAACATAGCTCTCCTCTATAACAACCTTGTATGAAAAACCATCTAGAAGTATTTAGAGGGTGAGGAAGAGGAAGCTAGAAGATGATGGTGGTAGGGAATTAATTTTTGAAGAGAGGTAAGAGGTTTTCTTCCTAATTAAAAATAGAATAGACAATTGGGGTAATCCCTTTATAATTAAAAATTTAGATCTCTAGTTGAAACATAAAAGGATACCATGGTGGCAATTCATGAAGGTACATAGTTAGATACATAGGAATTAGAGGTAGAATTATAGAAATTGAAAGAGAAATAGAAGAAAGTACATATACCATCTAGCATTTAAGTTGAGGTCAAAGAGGTAGCATCCAAGTGTTATAATTATTTGGAAGCATTAGAGTTCATGTAGGTTGAATCAGCCCCACATCTTACCATTACTCATGAATTATTTAATTCTTTAAAGTTTGAAGGTAATAATTAAAAAATGATAATTATTTACTTAACTAATAAGGTTTATATCCATTTGGATCTCATGACACTAGTAGAGGCATCCAATGCCCTCAACCTAGTGGTCATCATAATAGAAGAGACCAGGGAATGGTTAACACCTAGACTTTTATTCCCCAAGTATCAAGAGCATGAGGACCTCATCTTATAAATTTTGATTAATTTGAAATTATCCAAAGTCAAATATGTTATAGGGAAATTGATCAATAAGATTAAATTTGATCAACTCATTCAGGATGCTATAAAAAATTTTAAACAAAGTCTACAAGGACTACCATTAGAGGATATAGAGGTCAAGTTACGCTTTGCTAGAAAGAAAGTGACTAAAGTTGAAATATTCAAGATCAACTTCAAGATGACTGAGTAAAATCATGTAAAGCTCCTAGGATAAGTTAACAGGGTACATAGACCACCTCTTTTGAATTTGGACATAATATGGTGAAAGCATGACATATCACATAAGTGTTAGATAAAGATAGAGGTGAAGAAGAATCATACTCATGTTGCCACTTATAATTCCACATCAACAGCCATAACCACTACACCAACTAAAGTCCATGTAGTCATGTAGATGTCAACACAACTGTAAATGGCATAGTTTTTATATATACATTTATATAGTTGTGTATATTTCTATATTTATAGTTTGAACCATATTGTAAAGTTATTTTAGTCATATAAAATGTCAAAATTGGTAGCTTAAGTGTGGATTGTGACACCCAACCCATAGGTCCCTCTTGCATTCTCTCATGACCCTTTTAGAGACCTATTTGCTTATTCCATAGTCATCTGTGGACTTCTAAAACCTCATTCTAGCTTAGCCAGGAAATATTTCTTATATTAATTCTATTCCCCTAGGTCCCACACCTATAGGACAATAGCTCCCAACTTGGAAAATAACATTAGAACCTAGGGTGTCTAATTTTTACACTCCTATATAGTTACATTTTGAGATCTAATGGTTATTTATTTTTGGTTCTTACCCTTCATCTTGTCAAGTTATTATGAATACATTCGACCCATAACCAATAAATCTCTATAAAATCCCATTCAAAGTTCATGTATAAAGGGTTGGAAAATATTTAAAAAAAAATCAAGACCACTAAAGCCAATTTCCATATTCTCTACATACAACCGTCCAATACAACTACAAGCATATCCAAATCCTCACACTAGTACCTAGCCACCTCAAACATACTTATTTTAACATTTTTGCATTCACATAACACTAGTACATAAAGCACATCAGGTGGGATAACTACATATGGCTTGATCCCTCTTTTTAGTATTGGTATATAAGCAATTTACCCACACAAGGGGTGTGGATACATGTTTAGTGCATCTTACACACACTAACCCCCCCTTATTTCTCAAGATTGATGAAAGCATAATGAAGTCTAGGGTTTAAAGACTAAATCAGATCTACAAGGAGATTTGTAGACTTTGAATAGTCAAGATTTCATATGTAGGCTCATATAGGGACAATGAACAAAACCCAAAAAACTTAGGCATATGTGAGTAGTTTGGATAATAATAGAAGAAAAGGACTATAGTACCAAAACCTAGGGTGTCCTATTTTGCCACTCCTATCCTTTCAAAAAAAAATCTAGATCCTAATTTGTGACAATATCCTAGTCCTACACAAAAAAATCCATACCCTATCTCAACTATTTCATCCTATTTTAGCTAAGTCTTATTTTCTCCATATTTATTACTTTTTATAATAAGGTGAAAAATACAAATAAATTATACAAATCAGCATTTAAATTATTTTAATATTATTTATTGAATTAATCAACTTAGTCCCTTAACTAAATTAGGAATAAGAATCCAATATTCCTAAAATTATTAAATAATTTGGTTAATTCGACTTACTTCATTTGTACATAAAAGCCCTAGAAACCCTAGGGTAAATTCCTTACTAATTTTTTTAATAATTTTTTGATTTCTTACATATTTAAATTATAAATTTAGATTAATTTTTAAAATTCCGTAATAGTTTTAAAAAAAATATTTTCTTGTAAACCCTAGTTGCATATATTAGGTCCCTTTAAATCAAGATTTTTTCCAATTTTTTTAATTTTTACTTGTATAGTTAAATAAACAATTCACATTAATTTTTAAAATTCCATAGTGATATTAAAAAATACATTTTATTTCAAACCCTAGTTGCATATATTAGGTCCCTTTAAATCAATATTTTTTGATTTTTTACTTGGATATTTAAATAAAAAATTCACGTTAATTTTTAAAATTCCTTAGTAATTTTAAAATATCACTTTTGAAAACCCTAGTTGTATACACTAGGTCTCATTGATTTTGAGATATTACTTTACATGTTTGTGATCTTCGTATCCTTTTTATGCATTTTCCAATTTTCTATTTTAAGTATTGGCATTTCCTATATTCATTACTTTCCTTCCATAGCACATTGTTTATTATAAATTATTAAAAAAAATTCAATAAATTTTCAATTTGTTTTCCTACTTTAACAATGGCCTAATACACCAGTTTTGATGAAATTGATAAAAGGGAACTTCAAGAATTCTTAACTAAACACCTTGACATGCAAGATGATATACATAAAATACTACAAGAAGATTTAAAAAAAAAAAAATGGTTAATCCTCTCAAACCATAGAGTAACCAATAGAAAATGACACTATGGGGGTAACTATATCTCAAAAAACCCCTATAGCAGCCCAACCTTCCTATGAGGCACCACTAATTATGACTAGTACATCCTTGTCTCTTGATGTGGTATCCCTTGTAAAATAAATAAAATCTATTAAATACAAGGTGATACATCTGGAGCAAAGTGCTTATAGACCAACGCATGCCTTGGATTTTTTTTCTCTACTAAATTTACCATTGGCATGTCATATTACTTCGACACCCTTACCACTAGGTTTTGTTCAACCCAAGGTCACTCTATATGATGGCAAGGGTGATCTAGAGACAAATTTGAGAGATTTTCACGTAGCATTCTAGGACTATGTTCCAAATGATCAGATACTAACCAATCTATTTCCATGGAGTCTAAAGGATTATGATTTATAATGGTTCTATAGTCTACCAGATTAGTCAATTAATGCATGCAATCCTTTAGATCACATGTTCCTAGCTCATTTTAGCATTAGCATTGGTGATAAAGTTTCCTATGCTCAAGTTGCATAATATAAACAAAGGTCAAATAAGCATCTCATAGATTATGTTCTTCAATATAAGACTAAATTGGCAATATGACTAGCTCCATGAGCGATCAAGAGTTAGAAGATATCTTCAAACTGAGTCTTCTACCATCTTTGCTTGAATCAATAATGTCAAAAGACTCTCTTCCTTTACTGTGTTATGTCATATACTAAAGGAAAGGGAAGTTAAATTAATTTTAATAGACAAAATCATGTAAACAAGCATATCAAAAACAACAAACAAGAGTAATAACAAAATCCCATACAAAGTAAAGGTCAATGATAACAAAATTTAGAATCAAACTACAGTCAATGCAAATTTAGATCCTCCATATTGAGTGGTTTTATCATCACCTCCTTGATGAACCTTTACCAATCTACCAATTTCTCTAGCTAGAGTTCTAAAGCAGCTTTTGGATTGTAATATCATATCTCTCCCTCCTCTTTAGGTAGTTGATCCAACAAAGCCTCTTCCATGAGGATATGATCATAATGTATTTTGTGACTTTCACAAGGCACTAGTCCATATAAAGCATAGATTCATCAATTTGAAACATAAGATATAGGACTTGATAGATGGCAATCTTATTGATCTTGGCACTTCAATTGAGCCTCGATAGGCAAAGCCAACATAAGATAAGGATCTCAAACTTTTCCTAGATCCTTTTCCACAACATTCTAAATGGGAGATAGGGGACACATCAAATGTTCACCATGAATATCATACACATTTACCACTAGCTACATATAGGGCACTTTCATTTGAGTCATATCCTTTGAGTAACATGATTGATGTGTACAATTCTAGAGTTCCAACTAGACATTCAATCTCCTTCTCAGAGCAGGAGATAGTTGAGGATGATTTGGATTATCTTGCACTCTTTATCAAATCTTACATTCATAATCATCATATTCATAGTGTTCTCATAGACAATGGATCTGATGTGAACATCTACACTATGACATTATTGTAGCTTTTGGGATATTTAGAGTAGGATATTATCCTAATGGACATAGTTATCAACAAATTTAGTGGGCACATATAGATTTATTTAGTTGAGATTGTACTTACTCTATAGGTTTGTACAACACATGTGGCCACACTATTTACCATTGTTCCCAGTGTAGGAGTTTTTGATATGTTGCTTGGCCAACCATAGATTTATAAAATTTGAGTACTACCTTCTATAGTTTATAGATGCATGAAATTCATTCATGATAATTAGGTTGTTATAGTTGGTGGAGTTTCATATGAGTTACCACTCCTCACTTTAAATCCATCTTCTATTTTGGAGTAACTAATTTTAGTTTTGCCACTAATTTTAGTTTTTCCACAAGTTTTAGTTCTTCCTCCAGTTTAGATTCAGACACAAATGAGGCCTCCATCACCAACATAGAGAGTTCATAAACTTCCATAGTAACATATTTTAGAGAAACCATAATTTTAGGATTCTAAATAGTTTCTACCTACATTATTCACACCCAGGGTAGTATCATTGAGGTCTCATGCCTCTAGACACATATCACATGCTTAAAGAGATCCTCTTATTACTAGAATGGTCCTTAAGAACCCCATAGTTTCATCTACTTCTCAAATTTATAGGGGGATTCCATAGTTGGTTTCTACTATACAGTGTTTAGAGAATTTATAGCATATACAACTTTTAGAGCCAAAGTCTCAACCCTTCCATTGTGCTTTATGATCATGCATGATCCCTTTCCTTGATATAAGACACCATGATAGGGAATTTCTCATGAGACTCATCAGTTAGTATTATCTTTTCTTAGACTTACTTGTACATAATTTTCTTTTACTTGCTTGTACATAGCTTCTTTTAAATTATTTTACATAGTCTCCTCATGATTGATTGTACATAGCTTATTTCAAAACACCAAAAACATTCAATAATGTTAAAACACCAAAAGCAAGATATTACTTCAAAAATCCAAAAATATTCAAATACTACAAGAACACAAAACATTTAATTTGTATGCATTATCCATGCTTTACATTTCTAATACCATGCTAGACTTACATTTTATTATTCTATGTTATTGTTTTTTTATTTAAATACATTACCATGCTTCAATTAATCTTATTTGAGTGTGTGTAGTGACTTCTAGATCCTTAATTACTTCACTCTACCCATTGAGGGGCATCTTACTTCATACATTTGAGATAAATATTGATATATCTACCCATTGGGGGCATCTTCTACATGACTACACCATCCAGGTTATGTTATTCCTATACCACACACTCTAGTTATCATGTTGATGTACATTACTTAATTGCTTACATAGATTACTCTATCGACATTCACTATTATATATCACTTGTGTATTTATTAGCATCTACCTAGTCTTGTAATACATGTGTTTCATACTTTCACTTCTTGCTTTGATTAGTTAGATGTGATTGTATTTCTAACATTTACATGCCTTCCTTTCTTGCTTTGTATAGCTATATGTGATTACATTTCTCAGTTCTTTTTTTGTCTCTTGTATGTGCCTTAGGACATTTGCTAATGTGATTTTATTATATTCTTATACATACCTTAGGACATTTTCCAATGTCCTTTGCTTGTACTCTTTAATGTGCTTGTGGCCCTTGTGCCAACCTTTCTTATTTCATTTACATGTGTATGTGGCATTTGAACATGCCTTGCATGACTGCTTTCTAGTCTAAATAACATGTGCCCATTCCCCTTGTTTGCTTGGCCCCTTGGCCACTTTTGTATTCTTCTTACTTCTTGCCTTACATGCTTGTTTTCTTCTTTACTTCTTAATTATTTACAATTCCATGATCCATATCATGCATTATCTTACTTTCTTGAATTTCATGATGGACATCATGCTCCATCCATCTTTGATAAATAATAACTAACAACTAAAAACTAACTAGACTTCTAGTTCTAGTTCATTATCTTGCACATGTTATTATATTATTATATCTATTTAGGCATACTCCTACTGATCTAACAATCTCTCATACAAACCATGTTATATCTTGAGATATCTTGTCAATTATCATTATTATATCATGTATTATCATAGCATAACACACTTACAGTGCTCTTTTTTTTAGGATATTCATTGTAGTGTCTTCATTTCTACTCTTAAAACAAGGAAAACAAACAAGGATTTTTTCATAGAGATCAAAATTTGTACTAGTAAAAAAATTGACTTTTAGAAGACCCAAAATAGTATTCAGACTTCAAACTAGGTAGGATAGACTAGATAGATATTGATAATTACATAATAGTCTTCAAAATTAGCACAAGACAAGAGATCCAAGTTTAGACTATAGTGCTAGATAATAGGGTGTCCTATTTTGATGCTCCTATCTAGATAAAAAATATATTTTTTAGAAATAGACATAAAGGTAACTATAGTTACAGTTTTATCAACAATAATTTAGTTTAGAATCAATAATTTAAGTATAGTTTTTCTCAGAGAATCTAAATATATGGGGCATCTTACATGACATGATGGCTCTCACTTCTAATTTTAGATTAGGAAAGTTGATATAACTTCTAGATCATAATCCATGTTTCAAACACCAATGATTATGGGAAATGTGTGTAACACATTTGACTTCTTTTCTTTTTGAGTTTAGTAATTACCCAAGCATTATTAGTAGTTGCATGTCATATTGCATCTATAGGTGGTTGGCATCTTTATAAAGTGGCTTCCACATAAGCCTATTGCCCAGTTTTAGAGTGGATTTCATACAAGCCTAATCTCCAACCTTTTCTAAGTGGCCAAGAGTGGCCTAGTTTCCAACACACATTTGACTATCTGTGCCACATTATCAGATTATATAACATTCACGGTATTTAAGATCCATATCATATGACACACATTCACACTAGTATCCTTTCATAACTCCACTTCATAGGGAAATGATGGAACCAAAGGACTATCTACCCTTTGTATTCTTGAGCCACCTACTCAGAGGGATTGGACAAATAGTCCAATCATCAATTAACACATGAATTATCACATAACTTCACTTAGTGGGTGATGATGGATCCAAAGGGATAGCCTTTGCATTATTGAGCCACTCTTATGGAATTGAGAAATTAACTCAATTTATGATAATAATTTCTATACATCACTCAACATTACTCATCATCACTCAATAGCACAAGTTTTGTATTGGTTCTTGTACTTGATGAGGTGTATTCATTCCTTTCTCTTCTTATCTATTACCTAGTTTTTATTTTTCTTATTTTAGATATAGTGTATCTAGTAAGAATGAACATACTCTTTGATTTCTCTTACATATTTACACTTCTTGACATGCTCTCTCTATACACATCTAGCATTACAAAACATCATGGACTTCACCCTTGTAAGTATGTTTAGGTATGCTTTCTACTTTTCCTTTATCCTAGTATTTTATTTTATAGCATCACTAAAATAAAAGGGGGGGGGGGGAAATATAGTTATATAAAATGTCAAAATTGGTATCTTGAGTCTGGCTTGTGACACCCAACCCATATGTCCCTCTTACATGTTCTCATGACCCTTTTAGAGACTATTTTTCTTATTCTCAGTCATACATGGACTTCTAAAACCTTATTCTAGATTAGATAAGAAGTATTTATCATGTTGTTTCCATCCCCTTAGGTCCCACACCTATAGGAAAATAACACCCAACTTAGACTATAGTGGTAGACCTTAGGGTGTCTAATTTCAGTGCTCCTATCCAATTGCATTTTGAGCTCCAAAAATTATTTACTTCTAGTTACTATCGTTCATCTTGTTATCCTAATGTGAATACATTCTACCCATGACCAATAGATCTCTATAAAATCCCATTCAAATTTCATTTAGAATGGGTTGAAAAATATTACAAAGCAAATAAGAATACAAGACCACTAAGGAAAATTTCACTATTCTCTACATACAACTATATAATACAACTACAAGCATATCCAAATCCTCACACTAGTCCCTAACCACCTCAATCACCCCCAATTTAATAGTTTTACATTCACATAACAGTATTTCATAAATCACATCAAGTGGGGGAACTATATATGGCTTGATCCCTCTTCAAAGTATTGGTATGTAGGTAACATGACCAACAAGGGGCATGGATACATGTTTAGTGCATATTACACACACTAACCCCGCTCCCCCCCCACCCCACCCCCTTATTTATTAATATTGATCAAATCACAATGAATTCTAGGGTTTGGAGACTAAATCATCTCTACAAGGAGTTTTTTAGACTTTCATCACTTGAGATTTCATTGGTAGGCTCACATAGTATAGTGAACAAAACTCAAAAAACTCAAGTTTCTATAATTAGTTTGGATAACAATGGCAGAAAAAGACTATAGAATCAAACCCTAAGGTGTCCTATTTTTGAACTCATATCCTTTGACAAAACAAAAACTAGATCCTAATTTGTAACACTATCTGAGTCTTACACAACAAATTCCAGACCTTATCTCAGCCATTTCATACTATGTTTAGCTAAGTCTTATTTTTTCCATATTTATTACTATTTATAGAAAGGTTAAAAATATAAATAAATTATACAAATAAATAGTTAAATTATTTAAATATTATTGATTTATTTAGTCAACTTAGACCCTTAACTAAATTAGGAATAAGACTGTGATATTCCCAAAATAGTTAAATCAGTTGCCTACTCATTTTTGTAAACATGTACATGATGCATGATTTTTTTAAAGGCTAACTTAAGTTATTAACATCTATAAGATATCTCTATACATTTATATACCACATTTATAATTCTAACCATGACATGTAATCTATATTTTATGTATTTGGAGGTTGAGGTGACCCCTTCCCTAAGTTTATTTAAACACTTGTAATTTATAGTTTTGAATTGTTAAAGAATTTTCTATATACAAGAGCATAAACAATTTTGGTTGTCAAATCATGTGTTTGTGTATTTTATTTATAATGTTTGTGTAATTAGGTTTTATTTCTTTGGTTGTTGATTGAATAACTCTTACTATGCAAAATCTATGAATGGGTTCTTTCTTTTCTTGATTGATATACTAGTCTTAAATGTGTAATAACTGTTGAAGGATTAGTAAATTACATTGATTATTAGAAATTAAGCTAATTGATTCATATTATATAGGTGATTTTATTTGATATATTTTTATATTTATGTGTTATAGTTTCCTTAGATACCTCAATTAGCTTGAGCCATAATCTCTTGATTAAGGGTGTGCAACAACTACTCTAAAATGAACAACCTTTGACTAAGGCCTATGAGTTTTCTATATCAATACCATCATAGACTACTTGACCATGTATGATTATGTGTGTGGAATAATTTATAGTAATATACATATGGTTTGAAATCACTTATCCACTTATAAACTAGTTAGAGAGGTGATTCTTGAATTCATAAAACATTTTTTCTACTCTACGCTTCCCTCCTTTTTGAGTTTATTTTGAGACCTACCCACTCTAGATTAGTGACCATCCAGCCACCAACTCATCTAGATTTTACTTCCTTTTTGGAGGCCACCCTATCATATAAAAAACTTATAAACATTCTTCATTCCTTGATTATTATTCCATCAACTAATTGTTAAGACTGCATACCTACAACTTATACCTTGGAGTGGAGTTCACCTCTATTGAGATCCTAAAATGTTAGAGGCTAACTCATTTTGAGATTGGTGTGGTTAAAACCCTCATAAAAATACTCTTTATATTAATATAAGGAGGGCTTGTACCTTTGATAAAATAGGCTAGTTTCTACATAGAGTTGCATTGGAGTCATCCAAGAGAGTGACTAGATCTAATTTCTAGGCTAGTCATCTAGACTCACCCTTGTCAGATCATAGGAGACCTAGAGTTATACCAACAATCCCTAATAGACTAAAGAATCCTTATCTAATAATAAACCCTTACCATATTAATCATTTAATGGCTTAACCACTTTGGTTAGTTGGATCTACTATTTCCATCCTAAGAGACGTGCATGATTTACGTAGGAAACTTAAAAAGTACATGCCATTTTCCACTCTTTTAGGAGCAAGAAAAATAGAGGAACATATCAAATATTTTAAGGTTGCTCTAATATTAATGAATGTCATCAATGAGAATGTTTCATGTAAGTTTTTCCCTTTTATGGTAATGGATGCTAATTATGACTAGTATCTAAATCTAATGGAAAACTTCATCACTTCTTAGGATGCATGCCAAGAAACTTTTATGGAATAATTTGGATAGGTCACCAACCCTAGTTTGATATATCAGTACTTTGCTAGCATGAAGAGGAAGCCTCACAATCCCATCTATATTTAATCAAAATTTCATGATATACATGAATTAATCCTAGATCAAATAAGATAGAGCACACCCACATTTATGATTGGGTATACACTTGTTAAGCATGAGCATGACAAATATGGGGTTCCACTATACCTAATGAGGGGATCACTTGTCACAACATATCATGTTAGAAAGGGTTCCAAAGCCTATAGTCTATAAAAATCACACAATAACCCTAAAAGAGTCTTATTATTTGATATTTCACTTATGCTAATAAACAAGATAGTAAACTATTATAATAACAAGAAAAGTAAACTAATCTAGTGCACACCAAAGCTTGTGGCATAATGTGAGGGGTTAGATGCAAAGCAATAAAAAATGTATAGGGAACTTCAAATAAAGTAAGTATGAGTAACACCTAAAACATATAATATGAAGAGTAATATTATTTGAGCCAACACTTATGCTACTTATATCTACTAAAAAAGAGGGGAACAAAGTTAGAATATACTTACCTAAATGTGAACCCATCACTATTCAATCTCTCCCTTAGACAATGGGTATTTGTAAAAGGTTTTTGTGGTTCTTAAGGATCATTTTGTTAGGCCAAAGCATCCAAGACCTATCCAGAAGACTAAATTCTCCAAAATAATAAACCTAAGTTAAGACTCCTCAAGTAGAATGGTGGAAGAGCATATTGTGAATAAGTGTGAGTGAATAATAACTCTTGATTGCATATTCTAATAATGACCAAAATGACCTTGTATATATAGGAGTATCTCACCTGAAAATCATTTAGACATGTCAGCTATGCTAGGTTGACCCAATTGACTTAGCACATTTTTTAGCTAATGCCTAAAGTCTATGCTAGGTCAGTCAAAATGTTAACAAACCTAAAGAGTAGAAATGACCAAAAGATACACTAGATTGACCAAGTCAACCTAGTTTGTTGAGTAGGCAAAAAGGGTATCAAGCAAGGATAAGAATGATAAAAAGAGGAATAGACTAGAGGAATGTGTAAAAGAGGAGAAACAAATTAGGGAAAGGTTTTAGGAGATGAACGAATTGGAAATAATGTTGTAATAAGGGACAATAATCTTGTTAAGAACCAAAGGTCTGCCCACCCCTTTCCCAATGCACCCCTTAAGACATGCACTCAAAGAGATTGAGTTATGATGGGTTCCTACAAGATGTAAAGAATCAATATTTGATAAAAGTTAAAAATATTATGTGTATACATATGCCCCACTAAAAGCTCATCATGTGTCACTAAGGTGCAATAGGGGATGTTACTTTGAGAAAGAACATAAGGACACACATAATGTTGATGCTAAAAAGAGTTTTAGTATTTTAAAAAGCATAAAATAATTTAAAAATAAATGATATAAAAGGGGAACTAATCTAAAAAGTAAATAACTAAAAATTAAGTGTGATGTGTACCTTGACTTACATTATATTGCAAGATGGTTGTTAGCTATGTTACTAGTTTTGATTATATAGGGCATAGAGATTGCTTTTGACAAACCTAAAAATATGAAACTAAGGATAAAAACAAACAAACATAAGAAAAGCCAAGATAGTTGGTACTATGTGGATGCGACATACTTGGGAATTTGGCAAACTAGGTGATAAGTGATATTTTAGACCAAATAACCAAGTCAAACAAGAGTAAACTAGTTGACAAAAAATCCAAGGCTACTAAAGATCAAAAAACTAAAATAAGTAAACCTTAAGTAAGAAAGGAAAACTCACCAAATCAAAAAAAGGATACATTTTTAAAAATGAATGATAAGCAAGATAAATCAATGGTAAGAAAAACACAAAATGGTATAACAACATTAATGAGTGAGTAGTAACAATCCACATCGCACTCGATAATGTAAAGAGGTGCATAAAAGGGAAAATAACATTGATGAGTGAGTAGTAACAATCCACATATCAATCAATAATGGAAAAGGGGTATGAACTCAGGTGTTTATAATAGTAGAATAAAAAATCATGATAAATGGAAAAAGGAAAGTAAAGTAAGTCTAGTAAATGTAACATGATGTGAAGAATATGATCAAAATTTGATTAAACATGTTGTTTCATGTCTAAATATAGATAAAATTGAAACAAAGTAGTGCTAGCATGTTTTTTTAAAAATGAAGAAGGAATTTAAAGAAGAGGGAAAACAAATTTGGAATCACAATTTGTCTATCAAGGGGGGAAATTGAAATGGGTAGAGAGGAGAATGAAGGAAAAATCATTGTAGAGAAAATCTTTATTGAATTCAAGACACTCAAATTTGGTTTATCAAAACAAGAGGACTATTGACCTTAGGGACTCTAAAGAACTTATCTTAGCTACACAAGTTTGAGGTTAACAAATGAAGTATATAGATCATCCCATGAAGGCTATATACATGAAAAGTAAAATGGACTTACCTCCCCATAATGTGTTCCCCATTCTTCAAGACCCCTTACAAAGCTACTAATCTACTATAAATATTGGGTACTTGCATGAAAAATTAGGTAGCACCATATATTTTTTTGAATTCTCTTATTCCTATCTACTAGCCTATGGCACCCCAAAGGACTTCATCTCTATGTGAAGCTAGTTGTGGAGTTTGAGCTTTGATTGGAGATAGAATATGTGATTGTAATCATGTATTTTGGTGTGAATTTTACTTTTAAGATTTATATGTTTCCTTTTAGATATCATTTCCTTTTGTTTCAAATGATTTTGATTCTAACTTTATTTTGATGGTTTTTTCTTATTCCTCCTCCATATGGATTTGGAAAACCAACATGGGTGTTAAAGATGAATTTCATTTGAAAAATTGGGACAAGGTTGATAAGAGAGAGAAATTTCAAAGAACATAGGGTCTAAGAGTCTCATAAATCAAGGTTGAATAAAAGTGTTATCTTGACTTCAACCATGTTTTATCTAATGTGGAGATGAAAGAAAGGGGAAATCAAGAGGAATGACACATGGAACAATTCAAATTGCTTCAACTTGCAAAAAATGTGATAAAGGGAAAAGAGGGGTTCAATGAAAACAAAGGTGTGATTACTCATAATAAAATAGATGGAAATGGATGAAAAACATGATAACATAGATTGTTTGCAAATTCCATCTAGGAAAAGAAGAAAAAGCTAAAGTTTAAAACCAATGACCATGAAAAGAAAAGAATATTAATGCTATGAAGAGGGCTATGTCATATCTATGGTATTACAAAGTAATTAATAGAAGAGAGACCCATGAGGTCAATAATAAGCAAGAGAAAATTAATGTGAGGGAACCTTTTGACAAAGCACCTTACAAAAATAAAAACCCAAGGGATGCCAAAATAACATTGGCAAGAAACAACAAGATAAGGAAAATAAGTAAAATATGGTGGTTTTGTGAGGAATGCTGGGTCCTATCATGTTATTATGAATCAACTCACAAAATAAAATCAAGATACTGAAGACTATGGTACATCAAGAAATGAAAAGACCAAAAAGGGAGGACTAAAGGTTTGTGAACAAGAGGGAACTACTGTAGAAGGAGAAACCTATATTTAAATAACCTAAAAAAAGTATTAGATAGATATAAATATAAAACATGACAAATAAGGAAAGTATCCTACATTAGGTCTATATCAGTGATGAACATGTCAAAGATAAGGCTATGTGTCTTGGAAGGTTTCTTGAAGTTTAATTAGTTTGGTAGTATGTAGTGGAGAATAAGAGTGGGTATCACAATATTCCCCAAAGGGTAAATGGATGTTGGTATGAGCATCGTAAGATGTCCCAAAATCTAAAATTATATGTGGGTGGGTATCGTAAAGATGCTCCAAATACTAGAGTAATTCTTGGATGGGCATCACAAGATACCCCAACAACTAAAAAGAGGAAGAAAAGATAGGAAAAGATAAGAAGCAAAGAGAACCCAATATAGTGTCTAAATGGATTCATGTTGTCCAAGAAGATTATAATATGGGATATGATGATTGAGGAAATAAAAATAATGTTAATCAAGATGAATAATAGATAAAGACAAAAAAAACTAAGTTAGGTAGACAAAGAACTAAGAAAGCTAAATTGATAAGCAAATAAGGTATAAAATAGTACTAGGTTGATCCAATTAACCTAGAATAGAAAATAAGGCCTAAAAACTATATAGGGTTGACCAGGTCAACCCAATATAGTATACAGAGGTTAGAAAAAGCACTAGGTTGCCTTATTACAATAGATAGGTTCTTTATTTTTCCCATATCTTTAGTTCTACTCATCCATTTTACAAACCATAAAATGTGTTGGATTCATGATGATGTAGAGAATGAAAATAGGGAAGAAATAAGTGATAAAATTGATGATAAAAATAATTATAAAAATATTATATCATAAGGGTGAATCCAAATTGAGGGCAAATACTAAAACAAAAAGAAACAAAAATGGAAATGTGAAGACAATCCGACTAGTGGTAGGGTAGGATTCACTTTGGGTTCACCAAAATCTATGATATTAGAATTTTATTATGTACATGAATTAATCCTATATAGGATAAAATAAAGCACACCTACACTTTTTATTGGGTATAAACTTGTTAAACAAGAGCATGATCAATATGGGGATCCATTAGACCTGATTAGGAGATCACTTATCACAACATATCATGCTAGCAAGGGTTACAAATCCTATAGTATAGCATAGTCACATAACAACCCTAAAAGATTCTTATGATATTATATTTCACTTATGTTAATAAACAATAGAGTCAACTAATATAGTACACACCAAAGCTTGTTTCACAATGTGAAGGGTTAAATGAAAATAAATCAAAAGTGTATAAGGAACTTCAAATAAAGTAAGTATGAGTAACACCTTAATACATAGAATATCAAGATTAATATTATTCAAGCCAAAACTTATGCTACTTATATCTACTAAAAAAGTAGATAACAAAGTTAGAATATACTTACCTGAATGTGAGCCCATCAATATTCAATCTCTCCCTTGGCCAATGGGGATTTGAAAAAGGTTGTTTTAGTTAATAAGGATCACTTTGTTATGTCAAAGAATCCAAGACCTATCCACAAGACTATATTCTACAAAATAATAAACCTAAGATAAGACTCCTCAAGTAGAATGGTGGAAGAGCATATTGTGAGTAAGCATGAGTGAATAATAACTCTTGCTTGCATATTATAATAATGACCAAAATGGCATTATATATATAGGAGTATCTCTCCCAAAAATATTTTGGACATGTTACCTGTTGTAGGTTGACATGATCAACTTAGCATTTTTGGGTTAATTCTTAAAGTTTGTGCTAGGTTAACTAGAAGGCTAACAAACCTAAAGAGTAGAAATGACCCCAAATTACACTAGGTCAACCAAGTTGACCTAGTTTGTTTAGCAAGAAAAAAGGGTACCAAGCAAGGAAAATAAGGATAAAAAAGGAAAAGACTAGAGGAATGTGCAAAAGAGGAGAAATAGCTGAGGGAAATGTTTTAGGAGATGAATGGATTGAAAATAATGTGTAAATAAGGGACAACAATCTTGTGAAGCACCAAAGATTTGTCCACCCCTTTCCTAGTGCACCCCTTAGGTCATAAATTTAGAGATATTAAGTCACAATGGGTTCTTATAATATCTAAATCATCAATATTTGATAAAAGTTAAAAATATTATGTGTATACACCCTTTACTCTTTCTATGCAATATTTCAAAATATGTATACATGGTTAACCCTAAGGTATAAACTAGAAAAAAACATTAGTATTGGAGATGTACAAGAATTCTCTAGAACCAATTAATTTAGTGTTCTTAAAAATAATAGCTACTACTACTAGCTTAGTTCTAACACATGAAGAGGCCATTAGCATTGATAGGCAACTCAACCCCTAGGTGCCTGGAACACCTAACATCAATAATGGCTTCTCAGCACTAAATCCATTACCACATGTAAATCAAAACTTTTCATCATTCAATCAAAACTAATTATACATATTACCTCCTCTGATACAGACAACACAACCTAATTACAATTTCTTAAATAACCATGCATAAGGCACTAGTTACCAATAGAATCAACAATTAGCCACATCCTTTGCTACTTTTATACATAGTTCTTACTATATAAATGTATAGCTAGATTCTATTCAAAATATGGTTCAAAATTTGAGTATTGACTTCCTTGGCATGCAAAGAAATATGGGAAATGCTAGTTCCGTAAGTGGTAATCAGAATTTTGGATTTCATAGGTATAATAGACCATTCAATAGGTCTATAAAAAAACATAGAGTAGCCTATAAATATTCCAAAAATCAACATGGTAAAGATAGATATAACTAATTGATGTATAATCCATAATACTTCTTAGCATGGTGAGTTTTATTATGTTTAATTTTATACAACATTGGAAATATTTCAAAGAGAAGTAGAAACATAGGACCAAATGCATAATCTACCAAAATCCCACTAGGTTCTTGGCCCTTCAAGAAATTCATTATTCTTTGAGACTAATGAGTTTGACTTTCTAAGTGAATATGACAATGTGCCAAAAGATAAAACCAATGAGATTCATGGTCTTCAATAGTTCCAAAAAGGTGGTTACAATCTAAGGAATAAGTATCCATTCACAATGTCTATTCCTCGAAATAGCATAGTGATTCCACCCAATCCTAAATCTAACAACAATCCACCTCCCCTAATAGGGAATGACCAACCTCTTAATAAGGAGGAATAAATCAAATGAGGATACAACATCATTGAATACATGAAGGAAATAAAATAAAATATTACTCTTCATGAATTATCTCAAATCACTAAACAAAAGGAACTACTATAGAAGTCAATCATAGGGAAGACACATATGGAAAGGACCAAAACATCAATAGATAAAGAAAAATATTCTGACACCAATGTCATATATAAAATTAAGCCAAAATTTCCACCCTTTTTGATGACCATTAGAGCATTTGGTAAGAATATTCATAACTGTATAGTTGATTCTAGAGCCTCAACAACTATTATGCCTACTTTCATATGTCAAAATATTGGTCTAACTTTAAGCCCTTCAAAGATAATTATTTCACAACTAGATAAAATAGTGGTGGCGTTAGTTGGATAATTGAAAAATTTACATATTCAAGTATCATTTGATCCACAAGTCCAAATGACCATTGATATCCTTATAGTAGATATACTTAAAGGCTATGAATTATTGTTAAGTAGGGACTATTTCAAAATTCTCAATGGATATCTCTCTATAGACTTATCTCGTATTTGGCTACTATGGAGAGGCATTAAAAATCAATTATGGATCGATAGGGAACTAAAGATGAAATACCCTATCATAAAATATAATGTGAAGAATGAAGAGTTAAAGTATGAATCTCCTAACCTTGGTATTTACACTTATACTATGCTAAATCAAATACAAGACCTAGAGTCTAAAGGTTCTAATTAGATGTGGACTTTATACTTTTATGGCATTAGATCAAAACAATGGTCAGGAATAGGAATTGAATTGATTAATTCATAGGGGAAGAATTTATTGGTAGCATACATATTATAGTTCCCTTACACTAACAATAGGGTTAAATATGAAGCTTTAATTTTGAGATTGTAATATTCATTCAAGAATAATATAAAGCATGTGCTAGTATTTGGTGGCTCAAAGCTAGTAGTCAACAAAAATACCAATGCAGTATCTCTTATTTGAGAAGGTACAAACACAGAGCATGAGACCTAATTGAGACATTTAAATCTTTCAACATAGTAGCAATTTTTAGAGAGCAAAATCAAGCTATAGATTCACTAGTTGTTTCTACTACTAATTTGGATCCTCTCCAACAATCTAAGGTAAATAGATTCTCTATTGAGCTATTAATTTATCCTTATGTTCCTAACACTATATAAAATTTCCAATTCTTTGATTATGATCAGTAAATCATATAGTTTATAACTAATTTAGAGGAATTTAAGTCACAAATCATCGATGATAAGGAAATTAATCATCTCTATCAGTAATATTCAGACAAAGAAGGTATTCTCCAACTCTAAGAGAATCATATCCTAACTAGTTTTATCTCCTTAGAAAGATCATTTGACATAGATCCTCAAGATCAATAGTTTAGTCATCTTAAGGTCAATGAATCTAACTTAAAAAGGGAAAATTTAGGAGATGAACATATCCCATGCTATTTTAACATTGGCCTCAACTATACCCCATAGGGAAGATAATGAGTGAAGGATTTAATCACTTGATATGGATATTTCATTGATTGTAATTATGAAGACTTGAAGGTTTATTACCCTCAAGTCATCACTCATATAATTACTCTAAAACTAGACCATAATTTGTTCAAAAAGAGATAGAGAATAGTCAATATTATCTTGGAGCCTCTCATTTAAATAAAATTAGAGAAGTTATTAAGTGTAAGAATAATATTCCTAATTAGATATTCTACCAAGGTGGCCAATTTGGTCCTAGTAAAAAATAAGAATGGTAAGATCAAATTATGTGTTAATTTTAGGAACTTAACCAAAGATTTTAAAAAGGATAACTATCCCCTACCTTCTTTGGATGATGTGATATAGATAATAAGTGTCTTTGAAATGATGTCTTTTTTGGATGGATTTTTAGTCTATAATCAATTATTAGTACAATCAGAGGATAAAATAAAGACTACATATAATATGAAGTGGGGGACTTACATATATAAGAGGATATCATTTGGCCTAATAAATGTAGGATCTACATTTTAGAGAGACACGATTCATTCATTCAAAGTATTAATAGGTAAATCCATAATCATCTACATGGATGATCTAACTATGTTTCAAAGAATATGAATAACCACGTAGGCCACTTCCAGTCAATATTTGAGAGATGTAAAAGGTTTTGTATCTCTCTAAAACCAAAGAAGAGTATATCTAGATTAACTAAAGGTAATCTCTTAAGACACATCATCACCAAAAAAGGGATCATTTTCAATCTAAATAGAATCTAGGGAATTTCTAAGATCGCATAACCAAACAACAAGAAGGATCTCAAATCATTATTTGGGAAGATTAATATTTTAAGGAAGTTTATCTCAAGATTTATCGAGATTGTTAGACCCATGAATGTAATGCTAATGTAGGATGTGAAAATAGAATGGACAGTTGAGGCCTAGAGGTCTTTCAAGACATTAAAGATGCAATATCTCAGGCCCTAGTACTAATTATTCCAAATTTTAAAAAAGAGTTTTATTTATACTCATTTACTTTATAACATGTAGTTGTTATTGTCATAACATAGAAGAAGGATGAGACTGAGCATACAATTACATTTATGAGCACAAATATGAAAGATACAAAACTCATGTAATCCATTATTGATAAATAAATCTTTGCTCTTGTTAAAGTAGTGAATATATTTTAATACTACATCATGAGGAATAATAATATTGCCATCATGCATGATCCTATTTTTAAGATCACCTTATCATAGAATGAATTCGGAACATGTAGAGGCAAATGGATGGAAAAGCTATAGGAATTTGACATTGAAATCAAGCCTGCTAATATCATTCAGGGCCAAGGTATCATTCAACTCATGACTAAACTTGATCCATGTATCATTGTTAAAGAGGTATGTGAATCCCAAACATATAAAGGATAATGGTATACTAATATAATACAATATCTTCTTACATGTAATTATGACCCAAAATTCAATAGAAAATGAAAGAGAGATTTGAGACTCAAATTTACTCATTACATGATCAATAAATGAGTTCTCTATATAAGAAACTATGAAGACATCTATCTTAGGTGTGTTTCTATAGAGGAAGCTAAAAATATTCTATAAAACTTACATCAAAAGATAGGTAGTGGCCATCCATCTAGGAATACCACAGCCCATAAAATCTTAAGAATGGCTACTATTGTCCAATAGTTTTTAAGGATTCTCTTTTTCATGTAAGAAAAAGCCTTGAATTTGAAGCTTTAGCTAAGAGGGAAGTACATAAAACAATTATCTTACAACTTATTATTGATGGAAGGTCATTTACCCAATGGGTTTTATACTTCATTAGTGTCATTAACCCAAAGTCCTTAGTAGGCCATAAATTAATACTCACTATCATATAAAACTATACTAGATGGACTGAGGCTATGGCCACTAAGAATTATAGAGCATAAGATGTGAATCACTTCTTTGTGGAACACATCACGACTAGATTTGGCACCCCTAGTTCACTATTTTGTGATAATGGACTAGCATTCATATCTATTAAATTCACTTAGTGGGATCATGAAAACCATATCACTATTAGGTTATCATATAATCATTACCCTCAGGGAAATGGAATATCAAAATAAATGAATAAGAAATTGATAGATACAAGTAAGAAATCAAGTGGGTATAATCATAGGGACTGGCACAATCTGTTAACATACACACTTTGTGTAGATCAAACAAGATACAAATAGGCCCTTAAATCTTCACCCTATTTATCGGTGTATGGATGTAGACCAATATTCATAATCATGTTAAACTACTAACTTATTAATTCATGCAAGATTACATGGAACTAAATGATAAAGTAGAGTCTTGACTACTAGACATAATAAACATGGAAGATTCAAGGACTAAATATTAAAGACTTTAAACAAACACTAGGACATAGTCAAGAGGTGGTTTGATAAGAGAAAAAATGTCAAAGCATTTAGGATCTTAGATTTAGTGATTCTATGGGATAAATTCCATGAAAAGAAAGGATAACATGACAAATTTGCCCCACTATGGATTAGAACATATCAGATTTTATAGATTTTAGGAAATTATGCATTCCATCTAGAGGACCTATATGGAAATGAACTCACATATCCATTGAATGGATAGTTTCTTAAGAACTACTTCATGGCTATACCATCATAAGGTACCCTTGACTAATGAAAAAACATGGTAGAGGTAGGCTTAGGTTAGATTTATTACTTTCTTAGATTAGTTTCCTACTTTATTATATTAGTTTCTTGCTTTCTTAAGATAGATTCCTTATTTTCTTAGTTTAGTTTTATTACTTTATAAATAAGTGTTTGTTATTTCATTTGACAATCTGAATTGTGTTTGTTCTGATGTAACCAAGTTGATAATTCAACTAGTTGAGCCCCTTATCTTCTGCTTAAATAGATTATAGAAAATAATAAAAAGGTAAAATTGTAAAAAGATTCACAACTGAGGACCTATTCATAAATTAGGTATATTTTTGTGTTTAGAGTAATCAAGATGTAGGTATGCAATCATGATCCATTTTGTATTGTGTCACAATTGAAAATTTATATTAGGTATGTGAAAGTTACTTTTTAGTACTTCATATGAATTTAGAAATCTTTCTTATTTCATTTGATCAAGCATACTTATTAAATTAAATACTTTTTGGAATTTATAATTAATGGTATAAATGTAGCTAGTAGGGACATTCTAGTAATGATTTGTTTTATAACCATACCAACTCATAGGAATTCCAACTCTCCTCTTTCCATTTAAATAAAGGAAAAGAAAAATAAAATAAGAAAAGAACCAATGAGCTCAAAAGAGTAATAAAGTCAATATATAAAGAAAATCAAAAGGCTCAAATGATGAAATAAGTTCAATGTACCATGCATCATGATCAAGAGAATAAAGGATAGGGAAGAGAGGGAGCCCAAGGTATCTCTATAAAGGCTATGGAAAATTGGTTAGTAGTAGAGAAATGTTTAAGCTTCCCTTCATTTTAGTGAGCTTTAATATAAATTAGAATGAAACCTACAATTTCATTAAGCCTTTAAAAGTATCATCACGAGGGTTAAATGAACTTCACATTTAGCACACATAGATCCAGGGATAAGATAAGTATGTTGTGTGAATCTTCTTAGGAGTCTCTTTCATATTTCTGATTTTAATAGTTTTTTATGGCATAGTTCATGTTTGATTTGATATTGATAACCAAAGTTCTAGTTTCCCAAATACTTATGAGTATTCCCCTTATAAGTCACCATTTATTATACCCACCATTCCCCTTTTTCTTCTTAAAGAAATGAGGACCCACTTTTTTAGATCTTGGCCTTGTTTGTTAAGTCTTTCTTCTATATGTTTGTACAAATTATTGAAAGGATTGATCCATAATATTTATAATTAGAATAAATGAACATAGTATTATATATTTTATGGACTGAATATATTAATGCCTTTTCAATAGTTTTTAAGCTATGCAAGTTTTTTGGGACTTAATTTATTCAGAGAAATTTAATCTAAAACTTATTCATTGGGCCTTTTATTTAGAATTTTTGTTCACGCTTTTTATTCAATATTTTTGTTCAAAATTTTTGTCTAACAAATTTGGTCATTGGGTTTTCTATCTAAAGCTTATTTAGCATTTATTCATTAGGATTTATGTAGAAAACTTATTCGGTAGTTGTGCATCAGACCTTTTTTGAGGACTTTTTTGGTCTTCACAACTTTGGTGCTCAATAGATTTGGTCTTAAATTTTTTTTTAGTGGATGTTTTCTCCAAAATAATTATTAAAAAATGTCTTATCTTTTATCAAAAATTAGATCTTCAAAATTTTTGTTCAGACATTTTGTTCGTTGGATTTTTGGTGTTCAGGTTTTTTTATTAGACATTTTATTTGATAAATCATAAGCTTTATATGCACTTTGGAAATTTTTATCTTCATATTTTTTGTTTAAACATTTTATCCTATAGAATTTTGTCTTTATACTTTTTATTTAGGTCTTTTATAAATCCTAGTCCTAACATAAAGCTTGATTCTCAACTCCTAAATGCCAAAAGGTTGTGATACTTAGCCAATAAATCGAAAGTACTTAATATTTGTGAAAGCTACAAGCCAAACAAAAATAACTAGAGATTAGAACTATAAAAAAAGGTAAACATTGTACATTTAAAATTCACAAACCAAAATTCAATGTTAAATCCATATACAAAATGTGTAGCCATTAAAGTCTTCATTATTTGAAAACAAATGAATTCAAGCTTGATTGCTATCTTATGTGATAAAACCCTAGTTACCTATGATATTATTACAAGAAAGCTAGTAACTAGCCTAAAGGAGAATTGATTACCAAGAATAGAATAAGATTGTAAGAACTTCTAAATCTTTGTAATAGTAATGTCATATTCATCTAAACCATTTAGGGGAGCACTACCACAATCACACTTTTTAATTAAGGATTCCATAAAATTCATAGATACAATCTTCTATGTCACCATTTTTTACAAAAGGTATGAAAATTTATCCAAATTATGGGATGCTATCAATTTTTTCTATATATTTTCATTGGATGGAAATCTATCTCTCTCAGGGCAACTATTTGTCATAGACTTACTATCACTTAAGAGATATGGATTGCATTTGACTATGACCAAGCTTGAGGTGATGTCATGCATCAACCTCCTCTTAGACCTATTATTCATAGGAAAATTTATACAAGATGATTTTTTCACCATATGGACAATCAAATGATTATTACGTGCATCTCTAGAGTAGGTTTTTAGATGTATTTATCCTTACTAGCACCAAATGCTTATTTTGACAAATGCATGTTAGTTTCATGGAATCAGGATAATACAATGGAAAAGATATTGACTTCATGGCTTCTCCCTAGGGAAAACATGACATATAAAGACAAAAATCCCACTCTAATCAATAATTTTAGGATGGGAGTGTGGATTGGCATGACAATTCTCAATAGGCTCTATGGACTACCCAACATCCATTTCCTCAATTTGGATTGGGTACCATTGTTACATATGATGTTGAACAATGATTCACCATTTTCCCTAGGTGAGATTATAATCTACCAACTAAAATATAAAATTATTCATAAGTAAAAGTGGCCTAATCTAGTAAGATATTTCTATATGGTGTCTTATCTTCTAGATGGAGTTATGGGAATAGTGTACAAAGTCCTTAGCAAGCTATGGAACTTGGCCACTGACTGCATCAATAATTGAATTACCAATCATTTCATGTTTATGCATATTTATTCTTATCCTAAGAATATGGTAAGGACTATTGAGGATGTTTATCCTCAAATTTGGCAAGCAATCCATGGGTTTCCAATGCCTAGAGTCAAAGAAAGCATTGTAAATACACTATCTTCAAGAAAATCATTATTTTATCTATCTTAATTATAGTATTATAATTATCTATATACACAAGGTTCATCCCCTATGTCTCCCAAAATACATACCTAATAAATTGGCTAAGCAAGAAATTATTTTCCAACTATGGTGGAATATAGAGAAAGACCTGATAAAAAATAAGAAGAGCACATTCTATGGACATAACATAGTTATTAGATGAATGGTTTACATAATGATGAAATACTTTAGATACATGGGTGGAACAATGAAGAGTTATCATTTTCCCATAGTACCACATATGGATTAGAATCCTCATGACACCATCCAAGAACACATTCAAGGCCTTAGTATCCCCTACCAACACATCCATTATGATTATGACTTTATATTCTTGAATACACAAAATGATGATGAGGTCTTGGAAAGGGAAAGGGTTAATAGTTTCAAGGAGGATCACTTAAGGGAGATTCAACAAGAACCTTCAATCACTATGAAGGAATTACATATCAAAATGCCACTCTTTGTAGGATGTACACACTTTGAACTTTATAAAGGCCATATAGTATAAAAATACAAGGGATAAGGAGTTCCTTCATAGGGACTTCCTTTGAATTTAAAGTCTATCAAGAAGGAACCAAGGGTGAGTTAATCTGATCCTAGGGAATATCTAAGAGATCCCATCAATCTAGATTATTCTAATGAGGGATAATAATAATAATAATAATAATAATAATAATAATAATAATAATAATAATAATAATAATAATAATAATAATAATAATAATAGCCCCCAACTACTAGTGCCATTCAAATGCCTATAGCTACCCCTAGATATAAGAATCTACATATTTAGGGGTAGCCATAGATGAAGCAGCTACCTAGTTCTACAAGCCTCCTCCTCAGTGCCTAAGATTACCATTTGTTACAAGAGAAATCCTAAGACTCCCCTTATCAGTAGTCCTACAATTTATTAATCACATATCTTGCATACCATACCTCAATAAGCTAAAGTGGAAGAGGAGGAAGAATATTCTAATAAAGAAATAGAATTAAAAAAATTAATAGCTCTGATCCTTAAGGGTGATAAGGGGAAAACAATGGATATAGAAGACACCATAAGTACAAAGGTTTTAGAGACCACTTCCCTAATATCTTATTATATTCCCATTTTTGGTTGTGTCAATTTCATCTATCTTTAAAACCCCTAAGGTAGAAGGTGTCACATCCACCTCTGATGATCCATTCATCTCTTCCTATTTATTGCATTTTCCCCTGCTAATGCAAAAGGTTAAGATGGATACTTCCAATGATGGTCCATCTTCCACCACCATTGATCCATCTTCCACCCCCATGCCATCCACTTCCACCATGATCACTTCTAGCATCCCTTCTAGTTCTACTATAGTCAGATCATATAAGAGGAAAAGGGCATCTAGGAATATTGAGACTGCCATGGCCACTCCCCAGCTCCATGTCTAATCCACCCAAATTACTCTCCCTATGTCATCCACCACTACATTCCAGGTGACCATTATCACTACTTTAGGTAAAGGGAAAAATAAAAATACAAATGATCACAATCCATCTACTCCCTCAATATGGAGGTTTTGATTGGTCTAAGATTATTTGGCCTTTCTTTCCTTACATAATTGTCAAAGTATAAATGAATCAACTACTAAATAAAAAAGTTAAATAAGAGGTTGCCATCAAAACCATAAAAAGGATAGACCTCAACTAGTTGACAATTCCTCTATGGCCCATTGACTTAATGGCTAAGACTTCTCAAATTCCTAGCTTTAAAATAACATATCTCTGATGTATAACAACCTTGTTTGAAAAAACATCTGGAAGTATTCAGAGAGTGAGGAATAGGAAGATAGAAGATGATGCTAGTAGGGAATTTATTTTTGAAGAGAGGTAAGATTTCTTCTCCCTAACTAAAGTATAGAATATAAAATTGGGGAAATCTACTTATAATGAAGACTTTAGATCTCTATCCGAAGCACAAAATAATGCCATGGTGGAAATTCATGAAGGAACAGGGTTGGCTAGACATGAATTAGAGTTATAATTAGAGAAATTGAAAGAGAAACATAATATGGTGCATATACCATATGGCATGAAAGTTGAGGTCCAAGAGGCAACATCCAAGTGTTATAATTATTTCAAAGAATTAGAATTCATGAGGGTCAAATTAACCCCCATCTTACCAGTACACATGAATTATTTAATTCTTTAAAGTCTAAAAGTAATAAATTAAAAATGATAATTGCTCACACAACTAATAATGCTTATAGCCATTTGGATCTCATAACACCACTAAATGCATCTAATGCCCTCAACCTAGTGGTCATCAAAATAGAAGAGGTTAAGGAGTGGTTAACAATAGTTGGAGCTTCACTCCCTACGTATCAAGAGCATGAGGGCCTCATCCTACAAATTTTGAATGATTTGAAGTTTTCCAAAGTTAAAGATGCTATAGGGAAATTTATCAATAATATTAAATTTGGTAAACTCATTCAAGAGGCCATAGATAATTTATAACAAAGTCTACAAGGACTAATATTGGAGGACATAGAGGTCAAGTTAAGCTTTGATAGAAATAAAGTGACTGAAGTTTAAATATTCAAGATCAAATTCCAAATGGCTAAGGAATAACATGTAAAGCCCCTAGGACAAGTTGATAGGGTAAATATACCAACTATTTTAAATTTGGACATAATTACACAATAGCATGATGTATCGCATAAGTGCTAGCTTGAGATAGAGGTGAATAAAAACTAGACTCAAGCTACCACTTCTAGTTCCACATTGATAGCCACAACCACTACACCAACTAAAGTCCATGAAACCATCCAAACATCAACACAATTGTAAAGGGCCCAAATATTTCATATTCATTTCTATATCAATGTATATTTATATATTAATAGTTTTTTTAATAGTTTGAACCATATTCTAAAGTGCCTACTCATTTTTGTAAGCATGCATATGATGCATGATTTTTTTAAAGGCTAAATTAAGGTATTAACAACTTTAAGATAACTCTATCTAGTTCTAGACCATAGTTAGAGCTAAATTTATAACTATGACATGTAATCTATCTAGCATGTACTTGGAGGATGAGGTGACCCCTTACCCAAGTTTATTTAAACACTTGTAATCCATAATTTTGAATTGTTAGAGATTTTTCAATATACAGGAGTAGAAGAAATTTCAATTGTAAACTTAGGTGTTTGTGTATTTTCTTTTGAATGTTTGTTTAATTAGGTTTTATGTATTTTTTTGTATGATTTAATAACTCTTAGTGTGTAAAATTTGTGAATGGGTTCTTTCTTATCTTGATTAATATACTAGTCTTGGATGTACAAAAACTATTGAAGGATTGGTAAATTACATTCATTATTAAAAATTAAGTTGATTGAATCATATTCTTAAGTGTGTAGAGGTGTTTTCATTCAATATAGTTTTATATGGGTGGGAAACAACTACCGTAGATACCTCAATAATCCCTAGCCATAATATCATGATTAAGGGTGTTTAATAGCTCCTCTAAAAGGAACAAACTTTGATTGAGACATACGATTTTCCTATATCAATATCATCATACACTATTTGACCATGTCTGACTATGTGTGTGCAACATCTCATAGTAATAATAATAGGTTTTGAAAGAACTTGTCAACTTATAAACTAGATAGAGAGGTGATTTATGAAGTCATAGAACCTTTCTTTTCTACTCTACCCTTCCCTCCTTTTTGAGTTTATTTTGAGAAATACCCAATCTAGATTAGTGACCATCTAACCACCAATTCATCTAGATTTTAATTCCTTTTTATAGACCTCCCCTCCATATGAAAACCTCATTAACAACTTACATTCCCTACTTGTTATTTGATCAATTGGTTGTTAAGACTACATACCTGTAACTCATGCCATGTAGTGGAGTTTACCTCTATTGAGATCCTAAAATGTAAGAGGCTACCTCATTATAAGATTGGTGTGGTTAAAACTCTCATCAACATGTGCAATAGTTGTCTTAGATACCTCCCTAGTCTGAGTCATAATCTCATTAGTAAGGTTGTGCAATAACTAATATAGAAGGAATAGCCTTTGATCAAAGCCTTTGAGATTCCTATCCCAGAATTATCCTAGAATAATTCACCATGTCTATCTATGTGTGTGAAATAGTTACTTGTAATAGACATTGGTTTCTAAATCACTTATCAAATTAGCATCTAACCTAAGAGGTAATTCCTAAAACCATATAATCTTGCTTTTTTTCCCATCCTTTCCTTCTATTTTGAGTTTATTTCTAAGATCTACCCACTCTAGATTAGCTACCATGTTGTAACCAACTTCCATAGATTTAAATATCATTTTTATACCATTCACCCATTCACAATCCTAGTTAACAACTTCCATGCCCTACCTACTATTCTATCACCTAGTTACTAAAACCGCATACATATAACTTGTGCCCTAGATTGGCATTAACCTCCATTGAGATCCTAAAACATTAGAGGTTACATCATTATGAACTAGTGTGCATAAAAATCACATAAAAAATATTTTTGGTACTATAATAATGGCCTTGATCTCCTCAAATAAAAAGGGTTATTTTCTATATTGAGTTGCACTTGAGTCACCCAAGAGAGTGACCAAATCTAGTTCTTAGGCTACTCCTCTAGTCTCACCCTTATCAAATCAAAAGAGGCTTAGATTTATACCAGCTACACCTATCCATAATAGAGCTAAGATACCTTCCTTAGTAAATAACACTTCCCCTATTAATCATATGATGGATTAGACCCTTGGTTTGAATTTAGATTTGGTGGGAGTAAATTTGAGAGGAAGATTTTAAAACTTACTTTAGACTTAATCCTAAATTTTTATATTAAGTCTTGGTCATGTTTTTTAACACAACCAAACCTTAGCTTAAAAAATTATTCTTGGTCCCTTTATATTTCCCCCCTTTTGTTCTCTTTATTTTAACAAGGTCTAGCATTAATGTTTGTAGGGTCATTTATGTTCCTAACTTGGTCATATTTTTAACATCATGTGGTCCTCTTTGTTACATACTTAGCCTAAAGTCTTAGTCCTAAGGCCCCCTTCATCTTTATTAATATAAGCAAGACCTTAGCCTTAAAACTTTAGTCTAACTTCCTATATTGACCCAAGCCCTAACTTAAGCATCTTACCTCTTTGTAGGATTGACGGTATACACTTCATTATGAAGATCAATTAGATGGAATGAAAAATATCCAATGAATCTAAAACCTTTTATCTATTAGACCAACGACATGCATTCACTCAAATAATGATCAACAGTCTGTGTTTAAGTGGGATGAAATGATTGAACACTATGCAATCATCTTTAAGATTAAAAAATCCCCTTTTTATTTAAACATAGACTTATGCTAAAAATTTATTAATTTCAAAGGAGCCAATCATGATCGAGTCCCAATATCATGATCAACAATCTACAGCTAATTGCGTAAATAAATCTGATGGAGTGAACTTGGCATTGAAATGTCAAAAGCCTAAAAAATGCCCATGAGGATGATAAGTATCACCATCTTGGGAACCCAAATCTCTATCAACATTTTGTAAACCCTTCCCAGGGTCAAATAAAGTCAAAATATGAGGAGTCCTATGGAGTTTCCATATGGCATTCTTGCATTCGAGCTTAATGTTAAAAGGGCCCCATGTATTAAAAATTAGACTTAACTTAAGTTTTAACCTTAAGTATTATTATATTATTTAAATACAATAAACCTTAGGATAAAACCTTTAGTTATGAATGGAATATTTAAAGGGACCCATTTTATTATTCTTTGAAGACTTGGGCCTTTAACTTAGTTTAATTTTCATATGCATTAATCCATGAACTAACTCGATCCTCTTCATGATTATAGGGAACAATGGCATGCATTTTCTTATATATTAATGAACTATTTATGCTTTGTCAGGACCAAATAATTAGATGGATCATGTTAAACCTAGGATCTATGGACCTAATAAACTTCATGAACTTAAATTTTATATTCTTGAAAATGTCATTTGATGTGCACGAGGTTGTGATTGATGTTTGTGAGGCTATCAAATTTAAACTCATCAATCATCTTATGTAAACATAAGAATATGAATTAAAATGTTAATTAAGATTATTAATTGAATTATAATTCAATGTGAGCCACCCTTTGGGAAATAAAAAAACTTAAATTCTTTGAACTTTAATGATAAAATGATCTTGTGGTCTAATATTCACAAACATAGACTTAATCTATGTCTCTATCCTAAGGTTCCAGTTGCATTTATTTCAATACAATAAACCTTAGGACAAAGACATATATTATGTTCTATTTTAACAAGAAGTCCCTATTCCATAAAACTTAGCTTAAAATTTTTAACCTAAAGTTTTATCTTGTTTATCAACATGATAAAACCCTGGGTTAAAACCTTACATTAAGTCCATTAATTATTATGGTCCCCTTTATATGTGTTCTAAAACTTAGCGTATATATTTTATCCTAAAATTTATGTCATGTTTATTAATGAAACATAAAAATTAGTTTAAAAATATTTAGCCTAAGTCCCTTTTATATCATGATGCTAATTAAAGTTCATGCACTTTACAGGATCATTAGCTCATAGTTAATCAAATAAAGTTGTTTAGATGGAGAAAAATCAATAGAGACTATTCAATGACCCCTATAGGCCTATAGAATTGACATATTCTAATCATGCATTCAATGAGATAATGTAAAACCTAGAATGCCTACAAAGGTGCTAAGTGGCACAACCGTACAACCCGATATAAAGACAACCAGTAACATTAAAGCCCTAAGAACATGGTAAATGGTCTATGTTGATTCATGAGAAAATATTTGAAGATGTGAGTTAATAAAAATATTTTAAATAAAAAAATTTAGTTCCTTTAAATCATTTATGAAAATGCTACAAAAGTTGCTAGAAGAATACCACATAGGTGCCATGCAAGCACAAAATGACAAAATCAAAGATTTGCAGGCATGAAAAGGCAAAGGTATATAGGTAGGGGTCTAAATAAAATACAAAGAATTAATTTTCATAAGTATAAGTTACCATTTCCATTAAATATATTAAAAATCCCTAGCCTCTACAACATGCCCTAATTTGAACTTTAATCAATCACAATCGAGCCAAAAAGAGTCCAATTATTATATGAGAAAGAAAAAGCTAACCCATAGGCTACTTGTAGACCATTAGTGAAAATTTTACATGTTTCACTATCATGGAAACTTGAAGGTAAAAATAAAAGGATGACAGAGAATTGTATTCAACTTCAAACAATGAGGGAAGAATCTTCAAGGATAATGACTTTGATGTTGTAGTATTAAACACTAGAAATATAAATTGGTATAAATTTTTATAGACTATTGAATAAATACAAGCCATCATAAGGTAAGAGTAGAATGATTACATAATCCTTTAGAGATATAACAACCTAGTCTCCATCTAGAAAACTAGTCTCCACTATGATATTTTAAAACCTGAGGTATTACATTGTATTGATGTTATTACCCCCACTTTCATAGATAGTAAAATTGATCAAGATTGGATAGTTCATGAACATAGTTTCAAAAAGGTAGCATATATTTCCCCCCTTGCATTTGAAAGCTACTACAAGCTATTCAAGCCCCAAGTAGACTCACCTATAATTAGAACATGGACTGGTAAAAATGATTTAAATACTGACCTTGCCCCATGGCTAGTTACTAGAACCCATGAAATTCAAGACCCCACTAAAAATATCCTAATTGTCTAATATATGGAAGGAATAACAATAATAATGACCTTGTTGATTATATTATCTAGTGCCCCTTCCACCACACATGTTAATAAACTATGGGTGCCTTATGTATACTTCATGATAGAAAAAAGACTCATTCCCCCAATAGGTGAGATGATTTAACATTTGTTTGAAACAAAAATTATCATCCATAAATAATAAAACTAACAACCACTTCTTCATGTTGTCTTATCTTCTAGATGCCCTCTTGGCCACCACTAAAATCCTTAGCATAAAAAATTCATCACCTGAAGGGAGACACACTATTTCCTTCAACATTCCAAGTTTCACATATTCAAATATAGACAAAATGTACAATACATTTGTGATTATGTATATCTAGATTTGGTAGAAGCTATTATAGGGATCCCCATGGATAGGTTCAAACCTCTAGTCAAGAACTATGTGAAGTTAATTAGAGACATCTAGTTGTATCCAAATTGAATTGTGATTATAATAGAAGGGACCTTAGTTCATTCGATCAAACTACTAGTCCATGTGCTAACTAAATTAGTAGAATAGGAGGTTACTTACTATATTTTCCATGGTATATATGGTGTGTACAAACAAAAAATAAAAGATCTCCTTCACCCCTTTCCTTTGACCATCAGTAGGACTATACTATAAAATTGGAAGCATGTAGATGTCATCTTCAAACATAGAGACTCCTTCAACATATAGTTGGATGAACTGAGGTAGTGTGACCCTAATGATAGGGTCATAAAACATTGGAAATCAAAAATAATGAACTACCCCTATGAATATAGGATTGGTGTTTATGACATGATGTATATCAGGGCCTCTAATTTCATAGAAGTGTTGGATAAGTTAAATAAGCATAATATTAAGCTTGAGGCTAGACTAGTTAGAGATGAGAAACCTCTTGGTGAGATATTGTAGATGAGGCCTATACAAAACCACTTATTTCTTAGACCCTTTTCTAGGCCCCCTCTAAAACAACCAAAAATAGAACTACAAAAACCTCAAGCATAAGTTGCACAAGGAACTGAGAAGGAGAAATTAGAAGAAAGGGCTAATGAAGGGGCATCTTATTTTACCCAACCTAAAAGGCTAGAGTCCCCAATTAAGTTCCTTGACATTATTACACTAGGTCCTAGGGAGATAGTGGAGGGTACATGAAAAGTGATTACTAAGGCATATAGATCATAAGAAGAAGAAGAAAAAATTGATGAGAATCAAGCCCAAGATGAGGAAGAAGAACAACAAAAGGGTAAGGAGATAGATTTGGACCTATTTCTAGTTACACCCCTACAAAAGAGGAAGGTTGAGTTAGCATTGGTCCTAATTGGGAAAAAGAGGCCAAAGTTAACATTCACTCATCCTTTTATTAAAGTTAACCTATTTAGTGATGATAATCCCATTCATGGGTCAATCATCCCTTAATTATTCATATATGGGAAGATGTAAAATATCCCATCATTATAGCATTCATGGGTTATGACCGATGCAATCAACATCATTATTCATGGTGATCTAAAGCCATAAATAGTGGCTCTAATGAAAGAAGAGGAGGAAATAAGGATGACCATCCTTGGGGGGTCAATTGGAACTTAGGTATACACTCTTGGAACATCAAGAATTACACAAATGGAGATTTATTAACCTCCAAAAACCATAGAGTCATCAATCGATGTGTAATTCAACCCAGAGATAATAGGATTTGAGAGAGTGATGAAAAAGAAGTCCATGGTTGTGAATTAAGATTTTACCTTTCAAAAATTTGTGCCTTTTATGGTCTTAACTATAGTAGGAGGTCAAAGACCTAATAAACACCCAATCCATGAAGAATACATAGTTGGACTAGTTGATGACCATTTAGCTCAGCTAAAATTAGGCATCAAAGGCCTGTATCAAAAAATAGAAAACTTGTATAAATAAAAGGAAAATATTGAAACATAGGTTGTCTTTTAAATCCCTAAATAAATGATAAATATGTTTGAGACATCTTTCTATAATATGTTTAAATCTTTTAAGGAAATTAAAATAAGTTAGAATATGTTTACTTACCAAGATGTAGTAGCCAATAGTTTAATAGCCCAATGGTAGAGTTCAAGAGACAAAATGAAAGAGCTAATCAACATATTGGTTGAGGGAGAGATTCTTAGTTTTAAGACCATTAGCCTATCCCATCTAAATTTAATTATAGGAATTATTGTTGACAAGGTCTAGGGTTTAAGTACATGGTCAAAGAGCTTGGAAAAGCTCCTTAGGGATGATGAAAAGCTGATAGATAGAATTGAAAAACATATTATCACCATGATTACTAATACTACCAAACTTATCTCCTTGGGCATCATTATAGATGATGAGTACAAACACAGGTTCACCTTGATTGTGCAAGAGGTTAGCAACAAGATTTAGGGCTAGTTTGGGAGTGATAATAACATGGTCATGGGCATGATCTTGACTATAAAGGAGAAAATTACTAATTAAAGGAGTATCAATGAAGTAATGATAAGAAATGATAGAGATTTTGATGACTTGGAAGATTAGGAAGATGAATGCCTCTTAGAGCCAACTGTCAACTTAAGGATAGTCAATGAACAACATCAAAATGCCATGAAGATTTTTTAGGAGCAATAAGGGAGTTCTTCAGCACAACACCCACTAGCTAGATATTAATATTCTATATTTTTAAGAAAATTTATAATATTAAAAAGTATATTTTTTTTTTATAAAGGCATGTGAAATTTTTTTATTACTTTTGCCAATAGGTTAGTCCACTTTAGATAAGGGAATATATTATAGAACTTTGTAAAAAGGACAACTATTCTTGGTCTTGTACATTTGTAATCTCATGACTAACCTATGTAATGCCTTAGTCTCATATAAAAGGTAGTATTACCATTTTGTAAAGGAGATAAAGTTATTTATAAAAAAATACTTTGTATAAACTTTGAGAAATTAAGACAAGTAAGGAGTTCTAAAAATATTATCCAATATTTATTTGTGTGTTTGCTATTATGGTTGCTTTCTCAACAATCTATCTAGATGTTTAAATCTGAAAGGTTTTCATTGATTATTGATGTGCACATATAAATTTAGAGTTTTTAACTTATGATAATGCTAGGTTAATTGAAATATCTTAGGCTCATTTCACTTCACTTGCTTCTTTTGTAGATGTGCTAATACAATTTACTTATGAAGTAAATCTTTAAATTGAACCTAGTTTCTTATTTGCATTATTCCTTAGATATTTTCTTGGTACATGGTGGGATCTATGCTATAGATATTTCATGTAATTTATTGTTTTAAATGTATGTCTTGATGAAATCTAAGATTTGTCATAATGTGTAGACTGAAAATCAGAATACCTTCTTTCCTTCCTACCCTTCCTTTTTCTTTTTCTTTAATAAAATCACTTTAGTTTAAGCTTCACTATAAATATTCATCTAGATTAGTCTTTAGTTTATAACTTGATCATAATTTCACTGATAATAACATAGATATCTTAAATTTCACTTAGATTGGACATGATAGCTCCCAACCACCAATCAATAAAAATATTGTGGAATAGTTTATCGCTCTACCACTATTTCACCATAGGTAACCAGATTACCCTAATCTACTAATCATGCTTTGAATTCCATAAATTTTCAAATTAAAATTAGTGTCTATGATACATATAGAGGCATCAAAAAGATGAGCTCCACTAGTGCTAGAAAGAGGGACATCTTTGTGAATTTATAAGATCTTTGCTAACTTTGGTGTGTTTTGACTAAAGATTGGTGTTATCTTTACAGATTTTCATAGTTATTTACTCAAAAGTGTAAATATCATCGATATTCATGGTCTTTGACCCATCTTTGTGTTTCTTATAGACAAATATCAAGGGTCTTTGAGGATAGATGTTTAATTTTGGTAAAGATAGCTTGAGATATAAGATTTGAAATATTTTAGGTTATAATAACTTATTTTGATCAAATATTGATAGATATTTTATGTATCTAATTTTATATAATATTAGAGTTATAAATATAGATCATTGTTATGTAATTGGACACATATTTGACCTAACTTAGTTAAAGGTTCAAATCCTTTATTATTTTTTGCATGAATCTTTGAAAAAATTTCGTAATGTGCAACTTTCATCTTTGTTCTTCATAAAGGTTAATTTGACACATCATATTTAAAATAGGATCCAAAATCCTCAAGATATAATTTCCAACAATCTTCACAAGATCACATTTAGAAACAAGAGAACCTCTATTGAAACTAGACATCCATAGGAGGTCCAAATGAGACAAAGGTAGATGTAGATGTTTGAAGTCTTTACCAACTTCACCACTTCAAGGTACTCCTACAATCAACCTTCATCAAGGTATGGCTTGGTTAAGAATCTCTCCTATTAATGTTAAATCTCTCCTATAATGTTCAAGGTGCATTTCATGACATTCATTGTAATCCAAAAAAATATTTTCCAACTTTTAGTCCTAATGGTATTGTAATAGTAGAGGAACATGTTAAATACTTCAAAACTATGTTAAGATTGCTAAATTTCACTCATGAAGATGTAACATGTAGGCTTTTTCCTTTCACATTTAAGGATGTTTCATATGAATGGTTTCTAAACCTACCTGATAATTGTATTACCAACTAAGATGAATTAAATAACATTTTCATTGACTAGTTTGTCAAAATCATCAACCCTTGTGTCCTATACCAATATTTTCCCACCCTAAAAATGGATTCCAATGAGCCTATACAAGGTTTTAATGCTAGGTTATAGAATATAGATAGTACAACTATTAACCCTTATAAACCTAAATAGGTGTTAGCCTTGGAGATATACAAAGATGTTCTTGATCCCATGACTTTAGTATTCATAAAGAGGGTTGCAGGTCCTATGAACACATTAGATTTATCTTATGATGAGGTTGTAATCATTAATAACCAAATACAACCTAAAGTTCAAATAGCATACTATATTCCCAATGTCTTTCCTAACAATAACCATAATGTTCTTTCTCTCAACTAGCTCCTAAATTTGAACCAATTACCTCTAAGACATGCCACTCATAACTAGAATTTAGGGTTCTTGAATCACCGTGATAGCAATGGATTTAATGAAAATGATCAAAGGGACTTATTACTAGTGCCAATAATATACATGTTCATAAATCAAAAACCCCTAAAAATGAGAATGAATCCATTTTAAAAATGATCCAAAAACTAAGCACTAACTTCCTTCAAATACAAAAATAAGTTAGTAATACTAGAGAGAATTTTGGAAAGAACTTCTCTTTACAAAGATTTAATAGGCCCAATAATAGGTTTAATAATGATATTTTCCATAACAATAATAATAGTTAAACATCTTCTGTAAAGAAGACTATGGATATTAATCTTATTGATATTACTTTACTTGATTATTATAGAGTCCATTGTATTTCTAATCATGGTGAGATTGATTGTATTAAATTTTAAAAAGTTTTTGAAGCATTTCAATAATAATTGGACACTTTTAAGGTAGTACCTAACAAAGATAATGGTGCAAGTACTTCAGGATCCAAGACTATTGACTAGACATTCTTGGTGGAAACATTTGATTTCCCTTCACAAGAAGATAATGAAATTGATGATGTTCTTGAAGAATTTCATGTCTTCTAATAGTTACTAAATAAGACATATCCTTAAAGGAATAGGGAGTAGAAGTAGCCCTTGACTAATTCAACTCCTCCAAATAGCTTTGGTACTCCTCTTGATACCACTTCAGACAATAATCTAGAGCCTTTAAATGGAACTAATTCTAGAACTAGTACTAATACTTCCAATTCTTCTAATAGGATTGTTTATAATATTGTAGAGCACAAGAAGAAAATTAAAGCTAATATTAGTTATCATGAACTAACATAGATAATTGAGCAAAGATATCTATTGCTAGAATCCTTGTCTAAGAAATCTAACAAGATGTCTACGACTAATAATGCAAATGTAGTTATATACAAAGATAAAACAGAGTCCCCACCCTTCTTACTTACAGTCATAATGTTTGGTAATAACTTACATAATTCTTTGTTATATTTTGGTGCCTTTATAAATATCATGCATATAGGTGTTTTTAGGAAACTTACTTTAACCCCCATTAAGTTTGAGATGGTTATCACCTAGTTGGATAAGTATAGGGTCAAGCTGATTAGAGAATTTTTAAATGTCTCCACATGCAATTGGCTTCTAAGCCAAGATTCTAATAATTCATAGATATCCAAGTAGTCAATATCAATATTTCCTATGGACTGATTTTAAGTAGAGAATTGACAAAGGCTCTAAATAGATATATGCCCATAGACTATTCACACCTATGGCTACCTTAGAAGGGAGTTCCTAACCATATTAGAGGTGAAAGAGAGCCAATAATGAAACACATGATCATTTAACATAATGAATTGAATGAAAGGGTCAAATTAATTATTTTTTTTTTAGGAGTTTTCACCCTAGAAAATACCAAAGGTATGGGATCCTAAAGCTTCTCATGTTATGCCTAGGTTATAGAAGTTGTATTATTATGATGGTGTTAGATGTAAATCTGGGTTTGGGGTAGGTATTATTATATATGACCCTATTGGTAATAAGTACCATACTTCTTACAATATCTAGTTTCCATACACCAATAACCTTGTATAATATGAGGCTCTCATCTTAGGTCTATAATTTTCCATAAAAACAAAGTCAAAGAGTTACTAGTTTATTGTGATTCATAACTAGTAATTAATCAAGTAAGAAACAATTATTAATTCAAACTTTCATACCTCAATATTGGGACCTTATGGAATATTTTGATTCCCTAAATATTATTTCTATCCCTAGGGAGGAAAATAAATATATTGATGAGCTAGATTCTATTGCAACTAATCTCATCCCTAACCAAGATTCAACAAAATTTAGCATTGAGTTGATACCTTGACCTTATGTCTTAGGTAATGAAAACCATTTGTAGGTTTTTAGTGATGACCAATAGATCCTAAACTTCATGACTATTTCAAGAACATTTTAGACACATATCATTGATGAGACTGATGAAAATGTGTTTGGAGAAGATAAATTTGATGGTAAAGTCATTTAGATAGATGATAAAAAGATGCCCAAGGGGATGATTTCCTTGGAAAGATTATTTGATCAAGACAAGTTAGTTCAACCATCTAAGATTCCTAAAGTGAGTGGAAAATATTATAATGTAGTTGATCTTGGACCTCAAGATCAATTTCATCTAGTCAACATTGGAAAAGATTATACAAGTTCTAAAAATAAGAGAGCTAAAGGGATGTTGAAAAAATACAAAGATGTGATAGATTGGTCATATGATGACTTGAATATTTTTTATCCAATAGTCATCACCCATACCATACCTCTAAAATAGAATTGTAAACATTTTAGGCAAAATTAGAGGCCTAAAAATCCTATTTTAAAACTCATGATTTTTAAATAACTCAAGAGGTTATTATTTTTTAGAATTTTATTTCCCGTTAGGAACTCTACTTGGGTTTCTAATTTGGTGCCAGTTAGGAAGAATAATGGTGAAATTAGACTATGTATTGATTTTATAAATCTTAATAGAGTATCTAAAAAGGAAAATTATCCTCTCACCTCTATTGACCAAGTAATATAAATTGTTTTTGGTTTAGCCATGATGTCTTTTCTTGATGGATTTTCAAGGTATAATTAGGTGATGATAGACAAGGAAGACATAATGAAGATAAAATTCACAACTAAGTGGGGCACAATTTCCTACATAATAAAGTTGTTTGGACTGATAAACATAAGAGATACTTTTTAAAGGGCCATGGACCATGCATTCCAAATATTGATTTGTAAGTGCATTATAATTTACATGGATGATCTAACTATTTTCTCTAAAAATAGGGAGGACCATTTCATGCATTTATAATAGGTATTTAAAATGTGCAGAAGGTATGGAATTTATCTCAAACCTAAGAAAATCATTTTTATGTCATTGAGGGTAAGTTATTAGGCCATGTTATCACCAAATATGGAATATCCATTGATCTTGAAAGAGTGAAAGATATATCAAAGATAAAGCCTCCTAATGGTAGAAAAGAATTGAAATCAATTTTTGGTAAATTAAACTTTGTGAGGAAATTCATTTCTAGCTTTGCATAAATTGTCAAACCATTGAATGATATTCCAAAGAAATATGTTAAAGTCTCATGGAATGAAGAATCCAAAAGGGCCTTTGGGGAAATCAAAATATTAATTAGCCAATCTCGAGTCTTGATAAGTCTAGACTTTTGAAAATATTTTTGTCTCTACTCTATTTCATTTTACCACACTGTTGTTATTTTCTAAACTCATAAAATAGAAGGATGTGACCATAAAATTGCTTTTATGAGCACTAGTTTGACAAATATTGAGTTAAAATATCTTTTAATTGATAAAAAAGCTTTTACATTAGTTAAGGCCATCAATAAATTTAGGCACTACATTATTAGAAACAAAGTGCATGCCATTCTTCCAAAACTGACCACTACATTGATGTTAAGTCAGAATGATATTTAATAATGGAGAGGTAAGTGGATGTTTGTCCTCCAAGAATATGACATAGAAATGAAAATTGCAAAATTAGTAAGATGTCAAGGTCTGATTCAAATGATTGCCAATAACAGCCCTAAGCTAAGTATCATACAAGTTGATCAACTTTATTTTCAACCTAATGATTGGTAGGATCCAATCATTCATTTAATAATTAATGGCACTTGTCCTATAGGACTAACTAGGGAATATAAAGGATCTCTAAGGTTCAAACTAGCTCACTACTTGATCAAGGATGGAATCTTATATCGAAAGAGATTTGAAGGTGTGTACCTGAGATGTGTTTCCAATGAAGAAGCTACTAAGATAATAAGCACTTTTCATGATAAATTAGGAAGTGGACACCAGTCTTAGAGAACCACATTTCACAATATCCTTAGGGTTGGCTATTATTGGCTAAGCATCTTCAAAGATGCTTGTAATCATGTGAAGGAATGCCATTCATGCTAGATCTTTAGCATAAAGGTGCAAAACTTAGCAATTCCCTTACAACCTATCTTGATTGATAAACCCTTTGCCCAATGGGGACTATACTTTGTAGGGGTAATCAGCCCCAACTCATTAGAAGGTCACACGCATGTTTTGATAGTCATTAATTATTGCACTAGGTGGACTAAAGCAATAGCTACCAAATAACAAAAAATAGAAGAATTGATCAAGTTTTTAGAAGAAAACATATGCACACGTTTTGGGATTCCATTCTCTTTGGTATGTGATAATGGTCTAGCATTCATATCCATAGAGATGATAGAAATGGCATATGACAACAACATAATCCTCAAGTTTTCATCTAGCCATTATCCTCAAGGTAATGGAGTATTTGAGTCAACAAATAAAAATTAATGAAATCCATCAAGAAGTCTACTATAGACAAACCTAGAACATGGAATAATATTCTCAAGTATGCCCTTTGGGTAGATAGAACAAGAGTTAAGCAAGCTCTTAAAGCATCTCGCTTCTTACTGGTATATGGCTAAGAGTTGATATTCTCCATCACACTCAAGCTACCAACTTACAAGTTTATTTAAGAGTACATGGAGGAAGACCAAGAGTTTACAAACTCAAGGTTGTTAGAAATTATTTAGATGGAAGATGCATAAGAAGAATCTTTTGATAACTTTAGCAGGACACCAAACTAAAGTAGGTAGTTTGATAAATGATTAAGGATCAAGGTATTTAGATAAGGAGACTTGGTTCTTCATTGGGACAAAGCATCTGATCCCAAGGGAAAACATGACACATTCAAACATCTATGTATTAGTCTTTATCAGATTGTAGATACACTTGGAGATAACACCTTCAAACTGAAGGACCTATAAGGAACATAATTTACACTACCCACCAATGGGAAATATCTCAAACATTACTTCTTTGTTGATCCTCTGAGGGTCTTCATGGAGTAAATATGTAAGATCATCAGAGTTAATATAGGTAGGATAGTTAGTTTCCTTCATCTCTTTCCCTCTTTTCCCTTGTTTGTACATAAGTTTGTATATATTTATTTGCTTCTCTTTTTCTTCTTGCTTTGTTTCTTTCTATTCTATGTTTGTTTTTTAATTAATTTTTTCCTTTCTTTTAATAAGTCCTTTTGAACATCCCTTAGTTAAAATTTCCTTAGTTTTCTTGAAACTCCAAAAGTTTAATAATGCTGGTATGAACCTCATGAATATGTTGACCATGGATTTGAGATATGAGCTTTATGTTATAATTTGAATAAACTAGTAAGGACTGATGGATAGGTTAACCATTCCATAAGACCTTAAAAATCCTTACTTGGGACAAAGGTTGCAACCATAAGTGATTATTAGAGGATCAAACATTTGACCAAATCCTTGTACCTAGATACCCTAGTTCCCAACCTTTGTTGAAAGTCTAAAAGACCTAAAAATACAAAAAACCAAGAACTTATTACAAAATTGTAAGATTTTCAAGCAAAGGTGATTATGGTAATATCCACTAGGGTTATATATGCATGGATGGTTATGGAGCAAGGCCATGAGTGGATTCAAAGGCATCTCTACTAGGGATATGGATGTGTGACTAGTAGTAGAGTAGTGCCCAAGCCTTCCCTAAACTAGAAACATGGTTCTTAATGAATATCTAAACATGCTCCAAGTTAATGATAATGATCAAAGGCATGTAACTTGGAAGTTGTCCCCTAAATCCCATGGTAAATAGTAAGTAAAAGCAAAGCACACACATATTATTGATATGTATTGATGTTTAATCCTAATTTTGCAGGTGTAAGGTTTGTTTTAACCATGAACTAATCTCAATAATGGCATTGGTCAAGTGGAATAAGTGACCTAGTTATTTATTTGAACCATAGTCTCTAAGTACTAGCATATTGTTATGTTTCCCCTGGAAGTTTCCATTTGTTGAAGTCAACATACCCCCATTTCTAAAAAGATGGACCCTTGTGCATACTTTGAACCTTAAAATTGAAATATTGATATTATGCATATTATTAGAATTTTAATATCATCCATGCCTAATAAAATTATCCCATTTATTCATGGTTTTGCTTTAACCTTGTCTAATGTCACTAACATTTAGCCTTCATGTCTTAAGTTTCAAGTTTCATGGAGTTATTATTAATGGATCATGTTGATATTTTCATAGTTTTATCCTCATTCAAGATTTTGCTAGCCTTTGGTCTATGAGAACTCATAGTTAGATTCATCTTCTAAATCCCTCCTTTAGAAAACCTTAGCTTAGACCCTTTGTTCAAATTTAGATTTGGTGGGAACATTTTTCAACTTAATTTAGACTTAAGCCTAAATTTTTATATTAAGGCTTGGTCATGTTTTTTAACATGACCAAACCTTATCCTAAAAGATTATACTTGGTCTCTTTATATTTCCCCCTTTTTGTTCTCTTTATTTTCACAAAGTCTAGCATTTATGTTTATAGGGTCCTTTATGTTCATAACTTGGCCATATTTTTAATGTCACGTGGTCCTCTTTGTTACATACTTAGCCTAAAGTATTAGTATTAAGGCTCCATTCATGTTTATTAACATGAATGAGACCTTATCCTTAAAACTTTATCCTAGCTTCCTATATCTACTCGAGCCCTAACTTAAGCATCATGCCTCTTTATAGGATTAATGGTATTCACTTCATTATGAATATCAATCAAATGGAAATAAGAAGATCCAATGAATCTAAATCCTTTTATCCATCAGACTAATAGCATGTATTTGCTTGGATAATGATCAATGGTCCATGTTTAAGTAGGATCGAATGATCAAATGGTATGTGATCATCTTCAAGATTAAAGAAGCCCCATTTTATAGAACATATAATTATGATACATCTTTAATAATTTATAAGGATTAAATCATGATCAAGTCCCAAGATCAAGATCAATGATCTACAGTTACTCACACAAATAGATATGAAAGAGTGAACTTGGCATTGAAATGTCAAAGGCCTAAAAAAACCCCATAAAGATTATAAGTGTCATCATCTCAGGAACCTGGATCTCTATCAACAATCTTTGGACCCTTTCAGGTCAAAAGGATTCAAAATATAAGGAGTCTCATAGAGTCACCATGTGTCACTCTCACATTTTATCTTAATTATAAAAAGGCCCCATGCATTAAAACTTAGACTTAACCTAATTTTTCACTCTAAAGATTATTGTATTATCTAAATACAATAAAACTTAGGCTGAAACCTTTGGTTATGGATGTAATATTCAAAGGGACCCATTTTATTATGATTTAAATATTTATGCCTTTAACTTAGTCTTATTTTTATATGTGTTGATCGATGAGATAACTCGATACTCTTCATGATTGTAGGGACCATGGCTTAAATTTTAATCAATAGTATGTGTTTGGTCAAGACCAAATGATTAGATGGAACATTCTAGATCCATAAGCTATGGACCTAGTGAACTTCATGAACTTAAATTTGGAATTCTTGTGAACATCATTTGATGCTTACGAGGACATCATTGACATCTATGAGGCCATTATTGATGTTCATGAGGACATCAAATTTAAGCTCATCGATCATCTTGATTAAAAATAAGAATATGATTTAAAATGTTTCTTAGGATTATTACTTGTGTTGAAATTTAATAGGACCCCACCCTTTTGGAAATAAAAAACCTTAGGGTCTTTGAACTTTAATGATAAAATGATCTTGTGGTCCAATATTCACAAACATAGACTTAATCTAAGTTTCTATCCTAATGTTCTAATTGAATTTATTTCAATACAATAAACCTTAGGGTAAACACTTATATTATATTTTATTTTAACAAGAAGTCCATATTATATAAAATATATCTCAAAAGTTTTAACCTAAAGTTTTATCATGTTTATCAACATGATAAAGCCCTAGGTTAAAACATTATATTAAGTCCACTTATTATTTGGGTCCCCTTTATATGTGTTCTAAAACTTAGCTTAAATGTTTTAGCCAAAATTTCATGTCATGTTTATTAATGGAAAATAAATTTTAGTCTAAAAATATTTAGCCTAAGTCCCTTTTATATCCTGACACTAATTAAAGTTTATGAACTTTACAGGGTCAATAGTTCATATTTAATCAGAGAAATCAGATTAGATAGAGCACAATCGATAAAGACTATTCAATGAGACCCCAAAAGGCCCATAAAATTAACTCATGTTATTATGTGTTCATCGATATAATGAAAAAACTAGGACCATGAAGGTACCAAGTGGCATAACCATAGAGCGTGATACAAAGACAACCAATTATGTGTAAGCCCCACGATCATGATCAATGGTCTACGTTTATCCATCAACAAAGATTTGATAATATGAGGTAAAATAAGGATTTAAAATGACAATTACTAGTTCCTTTAAAGCATTTATTAAAAATGCCACAAAATTTGCTAGAAGGATTCCACATAGGCACCACAAAAGCACAAAACAACAAAATCAAAGATTTTGTGGGCATGAAAAGGAAAAGGTATAAAAACATGGGTTTAAATCAAATACAAGTCATGAATTCACCTAATTTGAAGCTACCATCACCATTAAAGATAAAAAATGACCTATCCTCCACAAAAGACCCTAATTTAAAATCTAATCAATCATAGTCAAAATAGAAAGAGCCCAATTATTATCTAAGCAAGAACAAGCTAACCAAGAGACTATTTTTAGGCTACTAGTGAGAAATTTATAAGTTTTACAATCATGGAAACTTGAAGGTAGAAACAAAGGGATGAAATATAATGAGGGAATAATCTTCAAGGATATTGAATTTGATGTTGTGACATTAAACATCAAAAATAAAAACTATTTTGAACTTTTTTGGACTATTGAAGAAATACAAGCCATCACAAGGGAAGAGTAGAAGAATTCCACAATCCTCTAGAGATACAATGGCCTATTCTCAATCTAGATGATCAGTCTTCACTATGTTACTATAAAACCTAAGGTATTACATTGTATTGATGTTATTACCCCCATTTTTATAGATTATAAAACTAATCAATATTTGATAGTTCATGAACATAGTTTCAAAAAGGTAGCATATATTTCCCCCCTTACATTTGAAATATACTATAAGATATACAATCCATATGTATACTTGCCTATAATTAGAACTTGGATTGGCAAAAATGACTTAAATATTGTCCTTACCCCATGGTTGTTTACCAAAACCTATGTAATCTAAGACCCCATTGGAAAGATCTGAATTGTCCAATTTAGGGAAGGAATTATAGTAATCATGACCTTCTTAAATATATTATTGGGGGCCCTTTCCACCACACATGTTAATAAAATTTAGTTGCCTTATGTATACTTCATGGTAGAAAATGGATTCACTCCCCCAATAGGTGAGATGATTTACATTTGTTTGAAATAATAATTCTCAGCCATAAATAAGAAAAATAATAACCACATCTTCATAATGTTCTATCTTTTAGATGAACTCTTAGCCACCACCAAAATCCATGACATAAATAATTGGTTACCTAAAGGGAGACACATTGTTTCCCATCGCTATTCCAAGTTACACATATTCAAATATAGACATGATGTATAATTTATTTGTGATTGTGTATAACCAGCTTTTGTAAAAGTTATTATAGGGATCCCCATGGGTAGGTTTAACCCTCTGGTCAATAATTATGTTGATATAATTAGATACATCTAGTTGAAATCATATTGCATAGTGATTAGAATATAAGGGACCTTAGTTTATCCCCTCAAAATATCCATCCATGTGCCAACCAAATTGGTAAAATAGGAGGTTACATTCCAAATTTTCCATGGTATAGATGGTGTGTGCAATCAAAAAAGGAAAGGAATCCTTCACCCCTTTCCTTTGACCATTAGTAGGACTATAATATAAAATTAGGAGCATGCAGATGTCATTTCCAAACATAAAGACTCTTTTAACTTATAGTTGGATGAACTTAGGTAGTGGTACCATCATGAAAGGGTCATAAAACATTTTTAATCAATAAAAATGAACTACCCATATAAAAACAAGCTTGGTATTCATGACATAATGTATATTAGTGCCTCTAATTTCATAAAAGTGTTGGCTAGGTTGAAGAAGCATAATATTAGGCTTTAGACTAGACTAGCTAGAGATGAAAAACCTCCTGGTGAGATATGGCAGATGGGTACCCTAAAATACCACTTTTTGCTTAGAACCTCTTTTAGGCCCCCTCCATAATAGACACAAATATAACTAAGATAATCTCAAGCACAAGTTACACAAGTCATTGAGAAGGAAAAATTGGAAGAAAGGCCTAGTGAAAGGGTATCTTCTTCTACCCAACTTGAAATGCCAGAGTCACTAATTGAGTTCCTTGACATGATTGCACTAGGTCTTGGGGAGATAGTGGAGGGTGTAATCAAAGTTATTTTTGATGCATATGGATCATATGAATAAGAATAAAAAATTAAGGATCCTTAATCCCAATATAAAGAAGCACAACAACAAAAGGGGAAGTATATAGCTATGTACCTGGTTCTAGTTGTACCCTTGCAAAAGAGGAAGGCTGAGTTGGCATTGGTCCCAATTATAAAGAAGAGGTCAGAGTTAACCTTCACTAATCCTTTGAGTGAAGTTAACTTATTCAGTGAATAGAATCCCATTCATAATCCAATCATCCTTAAATGGTTCATTTATGGTAAGTTACAAAAGATCCCAACCCTGAAGCATTCATGGGCCATGACCAGTGTAGTCAACATCATTGTTCATAATGAGATAAAGCAATGGATTGTGGATCTAATGAAATAAGAGGAGGAAGGAAATATGACCACCCTTATGGGGTCAAGTGGTACTTAGGTAGACACTCTTGGAGCCTTAGGCAACACATAGATGGAGATTACCTAACCTCCAAAAACCAAAGAGTCATTAGTCAATGTGCAATTCAAGTTGAAGACAATAGGCATAGAGAGAGAGTCAAGAAAGAAGGCCATGGTTGGGAATGAAGATTTCACCTTTCAAAAAACTAAGTTTTAATGGGCTTAACTCTAGTAAGAGGTCATAGACCTGGTGAATACTTAATCTATGAAGAATACATAGTTGGATTACCTAATGCCCATTCATCTCAGCTAAAATCAAGCATTAAAGGCCTATATCAAAAAATTAAAAATTTACAGAAATAAAAGGAAAATATTGAGACACATGTTATCTTGTTAGTCCCTAAATAAATGATAAAAATGTTTGAGTCATATTTCTATGATATGTTTAAATCCTTAAAGGAAAAGAAGACAAGGCAAAAAATTTAAACTCACCAAGATGTAATATCAAAGAGTTTAATATCCAAAAGGTAGAGTTCAAGAGACAAAATGAAAGAGATAATCAACATACTAGTTGAGGGCTGGATTCCCAATTTTATGACCATTAACCTAGCCCATCTTAATTTAATTATGAGAAAATTATTTTTTATGGATGATGAAAATCTAATAGATAGAATTAAATAACTTCTTGGCACCATGATTAGTAATCCTACTACACTTAGCTCCATGGGCATTGTTGTAGATGATGAGTACAAGCATAGGGTCACCATGGTTATTTAAGAAGTTAGGATCAAGAGTTAGGGCTATTTTGGGAATGATAATAGTAGGGTCATGGGCATGATCTTGACTATAAAGGAGAAAATTACTTAGGCAAGGAGTATCAAGGAAGTAATGGAAAGAAATGACAAATATTTTGATGATGTGGTGGACCAAGAAGATGAATGCCTATTAGAGATAGCTTTCAACTTAAGGCCAGTCGATGAACATCATCAAAAGTCCATGAATATTCTTCAAAAGCAACAAGGGAATTCTTTATTGTAGGGCCCACTAACTAGCTAATAATATTATACTTTGTTAAGAAACATTATGATATTCAAAATTAGAATATTATATTTGTAAAGGCATGTGAAAAATTATTATCACATTTACCTATAGGTTAGTCCACTTTGGAAAAGGGAATGTATTCTAGAACTTTGTAAAAAGGACAACTATCCTTGTTCTTGTACATTTGTAACTCATGACTGACCGGTGTACTACCTTAGTCTCCTATAAAAGGTAGTATTACCATTTTTAAAATGAGATAATGTTCTTGAGGAAAAATAATTTGTGTAAACTTTTGTAAATTAATACAATCAAGGAATTCTATAAAGATTGTCCAATATTAATTTATGTTTGCTATTATGGCTACTTGCTCAACTATTTGTTTGGATGTTCAGATTTGAATGGTTTTAATTGATTCTTGATGTGCATATATAAATATCGAGTTGTTAGCTTATGTTTATACTAGGTTAATTTAAAGATCTTAGGTTCATTTCACTTCCATTACTTCTAAAACTTTGGAATTTTCCTATGAAAATTCCATCAACATTGATAGGAAACTTAAACTTTAGGTGCTTGGCACACCTAGTGTCAATAATGGTCTCCCAACATTTAATCTAGTTCTACATATGAATCAAAACTTCCTTATGTTCAATCAGAATTAGTTATACATCTTGCCTCCTCTGACATAGAAAACACATCTAAATTACATTTTTTAAACAACTATACATAAGACAATGGTTACCAATATAATCAAAATTTGGCTACATCCTCTACTATTATTCTCTAGGGTATTGACTCTACAAAATTAGAGCTAGATGTTATACAAAATATGGTTAATAAGTTAATCATTGACTTCTTTGGCATGTAAAGGAAGATATTCAACACTAATGGCCCAAGTGGTAATCATAATTTTGGGTTTTAGAGGTATATTTTACCATTCAGTAGGCCTTCAAATAATATATATCATCCCATCAAGCCTCCAAAATTCAATATAATAGAGATAGCTCTACCTAATTGGTGCATAATCCATAATACTTCTTAGCATGGTGAACTTGACTATATTGAATTTTATGTAGCATTTGATATATTTCAAAGAGAAGTAGTAAGGCAAGATCAGATTCATAATCCACCAAAATCCCATTAGGACCCTAACACTTCAATCACTATCATGTTCTTTGATACTCATGAGTTTCCTTTCCCAATCAAAGATGATAATATATCAAAAGATGACACCGATGAGATTCATGCTATCCATCAATTCTAGAAATGTGGTTATACTATGACGAACAGGCAGCCCTTCACAACTTATATTACTCCAAATAGCACAACCATTCCATCAAATTTGAAAGATGATAATAATCCACCTCTTCTAAAAGGGAATGATCAACCTTTGAATAAGGAAGAATAGAGAAAAAGAGGATACAACATCATTGATGACATGAATAAAATCAAATAAAACATCACCCTTAATTAATTAGCTTAGATCACTAAATATAAGGAGCTCTTGTGAAATTTTATCATAGGGAAGGCCTCTATGGAAAGGAAAAACCATCTACATAGAAATCAAAGGCTTCTAACACTAATGTCATATATAAGAGCATGCTAGAGGTTCCACCTTTTTTGCTGACTACCAAGGCTTTTGGTAAGAATATTCCTAATTATTTATTTGATTCTATATCTTTAGTAATTGTGATGCCTACTTATATTTGTTAAAATCTTAGCCTAACTCTAAGCCAATCAAAGAGAATAGTTTCATAGTTAGATAAAATAATGGTACCATTAATTGGAGAACTAACTAATATGCATATTCAAGCAGCATCTAATCCATGAGTCTAGATGATTATTGACATCCTTATGGTAGACATACCTGAAGGATAAAAACATTTATTGAGTAAGGGCTAGTCTAAGACACTCAATGGATATCTTTCAATATATTTCTCTCACATTTTTCTACCATGGAGAGGTATTATAAATCAAATCCAGATTGATAGGGAACTAATGATTAAGTATCCTATTATAGAGTAAAATTTCAAGAAAAAAGAGGTAAGTTATGAATACCCTAACTTTGGTATTTATACTTTCACTACATGAAATCAAGTACAATATCCAAAATCTAAGGTCCCTAATCAATTATAAACTCTCCACTTTGAAGGCACCATATCTAAATAAGGATTGGGTATAAGAATTAAACTAATTGATCCATAAGGGAAGAATTTCCTATAAATATACATGTAATTCCCTTGTACTAACAATAGGGATAAATATGAAGCATTAATTTTGGGGTTGCAATTCACTCTCAAGAATAATATCAAGCATTTGTTATTATTTGAGAATTTAGATTTGGTATTCAATCAAGTTAGAAATAAATACTAGTGAAATTTTTCATATCTAAAAATATATAAACATATAGCATGGTATTTTATTGAGATATTTTAGGCTTTAAACATAGTATCAATTTGTATAGAGTAAAATCAAGATATAGATTCACTAGCTGCTTTTGCTACTAATTTGGAGCCTCTCCAAGAATATAAAGTAAAAATATTATCTATTAAACTAGTACCTTATCCTTTTATTCTTGAAAACATATAAAATTTCCAAGTCTTTGATGATGAATAATAGATCATTCAATTTCTAACCAACTCAAGAAAATTTGAGTGCCAAATCATTGATGATAAGGAAGTTAATTATATCTACCAAGAGGAGTTAGATGAGGAAGGTATCCTCCAGATCCAAAATAATTTTCTTCCAAATAGCTTGGTCTCCTTAGAAAGACCACCTGATATAAATCCCCAAGATCAATAGCAAAGGAAACCTAAGGGTAATGAGTCTAACTTTAAAAGGGATAATTTTGGTGATGGACATAGTTCACGCTATGTCAATATTGGCCTTATTTTCACTCTAGATGAAAGATAATGGGTAAAGGATTTAATCATCTAATATAGATATGTTATTTCATATACACATGAAGACTTGAATATTTATGACCTAAAGGTTATCACCCATACAATTCCACTAAAACTATACCACAAGATATTCAAACAAAGATAGAGACTAGTGAATCTGATCCTAGATCCTCTCATTCAAAGAGAACTAGAAAAATTGTTAAGTGCAAGAATAGTCTTCCAAATCAAACATTCTATATGGGTGGCCAATTTAGTCCTAGTAAAAAATAAGAGTGGAGAGATCAGGGTATATGTTGATTTTAGAAATTTGAACAAAGCTTTTGATAAGGATAATTATCCACTACCTTCCTTAGATGAGGTGATACATATAGTTAATGGCTCTAAAATGATGTCATTTTTTGATGTATTTCTAGGCTATAACCAAGTGTTGGTATAATAAGAGGATAGAATGAAGACTGCATTTATTATGGATTTGGGTGCTTATGCATATAAGAGAGTGCCTTTTAGCCTAATAAACATAGGAGACACCTTTCAGTGAGCCATGGATCATGCATTTAAATTATTAATAGGTAAATTTATAATCATATATATGGATGATTTTACTAAGTTATTAAATAATAAGAATGATCATGTAGGCCACCTATAGTCAACTTCAAAAGATACTAAAGGTTTGGCATCTTGTTAAACCCAAAGAAGAGCATATTTGGGGTTACTAAAGATAAGCTCTTGGGCCACATAATTACCAAATAAGGAATCATTATTGATCTAGATAGGATATAAGCAATTTCAAAGATTGCACCACCAAAAAAAAAGAAGGATATCAACTCATTCTATGGAAATATTAATTTTGTAAGGAAGTTTATCTCATGACTTACAAATTTTTTGAGACCCATGAATTCAATGCTCAAACATGATGATAAAATATAATAGATATATGAGGCCTAGATTAGCTTAGATTATATTAAGTATTTTTACTTATACCTATTTACTTTAAAACATATAATTGTTGTTGTCATAATGGAGAAAATAGATGATATTTAGAATTTAATTGTGTTCATGAGCATAAATCTAAAGGATGCAAAACACATGTACTCTATTATTGATAAATAGATATTTGCTCTTATCAAAGCAGTCAAGAAATTTTGACACATCTTAAGGAATAAGACTATTTCCATCATGCATAATCTTGCTATCAAGCTCACCTCATCATAAAATTAATTAGGTGAATGTAGCGGTAAATGGATGGCAAAGCTATAGGAATTTGACATAGAAATCAAGCTTGTTAAGATCATTTGGGGTCAAGGAATCATCCATATCATGACTAAACCTGATCCATGTATTAATGCTAAATAGGTATGTGAAGCCTAGGTATCTAAAAAGGAATGGTATACTGACATAATTCAATATCTACTTATTGGAACTTATTCCATAAAACTCAATTGAGAATGAAGGAGAGCTTTGAGGCTCAAATATGATCACTACATGATCAAGAAAGAAGTTATCTATAAGAAAAATTATGAAGTCATATATATTAGGTTTGTATCTACAAAAGAGGCACAATATATTATAAGAAACCTACACCATAAGATAGGCAATGGTCATCCATATAGGAACACCATAGCTCACAAGATTCTAATAATGGTCTATTATTGGCCAATAGTATTCAAGGATGCTCATGTTCATGTAAGGACATTCTATGAATTCAAAGCATTAGAAAAAAGAGAAGTACATACAAGAATTCCCTTGAAACCTATTTTTGAAGTAAGGCCATTTTCCCAATGGGTTTTAGACTTCATTAGTGTCATTAACCCAAACTCCTTAGTAGGTCATAAGTTTGTACTCACTACTATAGATTATTGTTCATGATGGACTGAGGTAGTGGCCAAAAAGAATTATAGAGCATACGATGTGATTACATTTTTAGAGGAAAACATCACAACTATATTTGACACTCCCATTTCCATATTATATGTAATATACTAGCATTCATATCAATTAAATTCACTAAATGGGTTCATGATAATTAGATTAGCATCAAGTCATCTTCTAACCATTACCCTTAGGAAAATGGATTGATTGAATCAATGAATAAGACCTTGATATATGAAATTAATAAATTATTTAGAGGTAAGCCTAAGGATTATCATAATCTATTTAATTTTTCCCTTTGGGAAGACTGAATGAGATACAAGCAATCCCTGAAAGCCTCACCCTATCTACTAGTGTATGGACATAGTTTAGTATTCCCAATCATGCTAAACTTTTTGACTTATTAGTTCTTGTAGGAATACATGGACCTAAATGAAAAATCAAAATATTGAATACTATATATATAATATAAATGGAAGATTCAAGGATTGAGGCCCTATATACTTTCAACAAACACCAAGACATGGTCAAGATATGGTTTGACAAAAGAGCAAATGTCAAAGCATTTAGAATTTTTGATCTATTATTTTGGTGGGATAAAGCCCATGAAAATAAAGGTTAGAATGAAAAATTTTCCCCACTATGGATTGGACCATATCAGATATCATATATCCTATGCAATAATTCATTCCATCTAAGGGACTTGTAAGGCAATAAACTCACATATTTGATCAAAAGATAATTTTTAAAGCATTACTTCATTGTTGTACAATTTAAAGATGCCCCTAATTGATAAGGTAACATGGTAGAGATAGGATTAGGTTAGTTTACTTATTTATATTTTAGTTTATTCATTTATTATTTTAGTTTACTACTTTTTATTTTAGTTTCCAACTTTCTTAGTTTAGTCTTCTAGCTTTTTAGGTTAGGCATATTGTTGTTTCCTTTGACAATCTGGATTATTTTATTATGATATGACCAAGATAATATCCAAATAAAATAGTCCATATGATTAGATATACATATAATATAAATTAAAAAATAAAAATGAATTCACAACTTAGGTCATGTTCACAAATTGGTTATACTTTTGAGTTTAAGGTCTTTAAGATTCAAATATGTAATCATAGTCATTCAGGGTTGTGTCACAATTGAATATTTCTACAAGGTATGTGAAATTTTATCTAAAATACTTCATATGAATTTATAAATTTTTATCACTCCATTTGACTAAGCCCATTTATCATATTAATATTTTTTTAGAGGTGATAATCACTAGTGCAGATGTAGCTGACAAGGATGTTCTGGTAAATAATTTGTTTTATAACTACACCAGCTCACAGTGGTTTCAAATATATTCCTTCCATTAAAATAATTTGTTTTTAATGTAATTTAAGTATGAGTATACCCATCAAAAATTCTATTTGAACATATTTAACCAAAAATTGTAAAGGGTCAAAAAATTTCAATACAAAAATAAAAACAATTTTGATTGTCGCGGATTGTATTTGTGTGTTTTCTTTCCAAGCTCTATGTAATTATAATTAATATTTTTGGTTGTTTGATTAAATAATTATTATTATGAAATATTTGAGATTAATTATTTATTATCATGATTAATAATCTTATTTTATATGTGTAATAGCTATTGAGTGATTAGCATATTATAATGATCATTAGAAAATAAGTTGATTGTTTCATTTTCTAAGTGTGTAGAGGTGTTTTCATTGATATATTTTTCTATATGTGTGAAATAAATGTCTTATATACTTCCTTGGTCCAATTCATAATTTCCTAAGTAAGGGTTTTCAATAACTTCTGTAAAAGGATCAACCTTTGATTGAAGCCTTTGAGTTTCTTATATCAAAATTATCATAGACTTCTTTATGATGCTTGTGTGTGTGTGTGCAATAGATGATAGTTAAAAACATTGGTATTGAGATCACTTATCCACATAGAATCCAAATTGAGAGGTGATTCTTGAAGCCATAGAATCTTTCTTTTCTTCCATACCTTTCCCTTTATTTTGAGTTTATTTCTAAGACCTACCCACTTGAGATTAGTTATCATCTAGACACCAACTCACCTAGATTTGACTTTATTTTAGAGACCATTCATCCATTCATAACCCTTTTTAATAACTTTCATGCCCTGCCTATTATTCCATCACCTGGTTGTTAAAACCACATAATTGTAACTCATGTCTTAGATTGGATTTTACCTCTATTAAGATCTTGAAATGGTAGAGGCTACCTTGTTATGAGCTAGTATGCATAAAAATTACATCAAAATATATAATAATAAAGGGGATAAAAATTCAACAAAATGGATTTTAATTGGTTTTTATCAAATTCAAGACAAGAAAATCTAGTTTTCATAATATTATCTTTAGAGCATCTATGTTTTTGGAGTAACAAAAATTAAGTAACATTAATTTTAGACTTTAATACACCAAAAGTTTCCTAATTAAGGTATTATTGATTTAAAACTTAATAAATAGGGGTGGGGCATTAGCTCAAAAATTAATTTTTTCATTACTCATATCTTCTTTAGGAAACATTAAAGACATTTTATTAGAGTGAAAAGATTGATAAATGGTTTTGATAGCATGGATGTACATAGGTTTAATAATTTTGGAAGGAAATGTACATAAAATTCACTAGATTGGGACTCTTTGATGTCTTGAAATTATTGAATGAAAAAATTGTGATGATAAGGAAAATTTATCATAAGCTCCATTAGAGGAATTTTTTAAAATATGCAATTGAGTTCATCTAGAAATTTTCATTTTGGTTTATAGGTAGAGACATAATGAGGATTAGGTTGATTATTAGTAGTGTTTTAAAGAGAAATAATGATAGGAAAATTGGAATAACTAGGATGAGGCTCCTATGGAGGAGTTAGATCATTGCTAGTTTATTGATCCAGAGATGAAATATGATTGGTTTTATTACCTTTAATAATTTTTTATTTTATAAAAAGATTCTTAGGTTTAGTAATATAATATTAATGAGTGAGATTATGATGTTATTTGATTAACATATTGGCAATTAGTATATCATTGACCATAATTAACATTAATAGTAGAAACATTTTTTGTTGAAATGTTGTGTATTAGGATCCAATAGTTGAGAATATTTTTTAGACATATAATTTATATATTTAGAATTACATGTTCACTTTTGTGAATATTTAATATATTCATTATGGATTTTTTTTTATTTGATGGGGTTAAGAAAATGGGAATAGGGTCTTGTACCCTTACAAAAATCAAAATATGTTTAACAAAAAGCAATCAAAAAAGACAAAGATCTAGATCCCCCATGGAAAGTACACCACAAAATTTGTCTTTAGCTTTTGAAGATGGTAGTACAACATGAAAAAGACATTAAGATTCGGAAAAAAATAACAAGATAGACAAGGAACATATAATTAGTGGTATGACTCCTCTAAGTCAGTATAAACAACTAGATTCCTACTTCTCCTTTTCTTTTTTCCTTCCTTTTTAGTGAGTCCTCTAGTTCTCTTTATAGGGCCTTGAGTGGTATCTTCATCAAATTTTATTTTAAAAATTATTACGGTTTTTTCCATCTTTTTTTGGCTTCTTATTTCTTTATTCTCTCTTCTCTTTGGATTTCATTTAATGATTTATTTTTTTGTTTGGATTGGCATCCCTTATTTATCCCACTACTACAGAGTCCATTTTATCATCAACTTCTCATGCATAAAAATTTACTTTTTTAGGTTGGAAGAAAATCAATTTTATCTTGTCTAGTTCTTTAATCATCTTAGAGAATAATAGTTATTGCATGGCTATCTTGGTCATCATATTTTCAAATTTAAATTCTAAATAATTTATTTTATTACTCCATGGGGTTTGGGTATCTTGGATTTCTATTTCATCAAACCTAATCCTATTTTTCCTTGAGCTAGTTTCTAGAATGGATTTATCAAAATTTTGCTCTTCTTAGGATTCAAAGGAGACTTTATACTCTTTAATTTCCTAATACCTATAACACACTTCCTCTATATACTATTAAACACTATTCACATATATGGGTTGAATTACTTATTTTTACAACATTATATCTCCCTTCTTTACTATCAGAAAGATGATACCTTGGTGTAATAGATCAGAGGGAAAGATTTAATTTGAAATTCATGAGTAAGGCTTTTGAGGATTTGAGAAGGAATAAAGGTAGACTGATCTTGTGACCTTTGAAATGGTTCATTAAAATAAATGATGAGGAAATATAGAAGTGTGTTTAATTTCTAATGTTATGTATCTCATAATTTTAAGACATATTTTGTGTCATTTTATTTGTAGTTCTGCTTTAGCATACCTTTTTTCTTTGGGATGATTAGATTTTCCATTTTGAAGAATATTTTCATAAGATCCCCTTATTTTTCTCCCTTAAAATCCTTTACTCCCTCATAATCCATGCTAGTGACTTCCTTGATGATATCCTTAGTAACTATAATCCTTAGCCCTCTCATCCTTAATTTTATCCTCCTAACCTTTTTAAAAATATTTTGGAATGGTTAAGATGGAAACAAAAATCCTTACCATGAAGTTGGTGAGTCCACCCTTATAAATTATTTTCCATACATCATGATCTTCCTTGTATTTAGAAAAATATATGGGCTCTATTCTATATAAATCAACCCCATGCATGGTTCGTTTTTTCCTTTCACAAGCTTTTTGAAAATTTGAATCTTAACAAGTTTAAAATGGGCCAAGTTCAATATGACTAGGCCATTAGTATTTGAGCTGAAATCAAATTTCCCATACTTCAAACTTATTTCCATCAACTTGTGATTATTTTTTACATCCTTACATAAAGCTTCACTTTTTTATGAATAGTGTCATTTATTATTTGGTCATGATTATATTCCACTCTATCATGGGGGAAGTGCAATTAAAATTGTCTTTCCTAATAATCATGGTCACTAGGCTTGGTAGTTATTCAAACTTAGTCTAATGTTGGAAAGAAGAGATGTAGACTTATATATTTTCACAATATCTACACTCCTATTTCCTTATTTATAAATGTGGGAAATTTAGACACCCATAAATTTTTGGTGGATTATTTTTTCATCTTCCATTTATTTTTTATATAGATAATGATGGATTTGGTTTTCACTATAATTAATTTATGATGTTTAAAGAGTCTCCTTCAACTTCAAGATGGTCATTTCTCAAGTTGGATGCCAATTTGATGCCCCAAAATTCCACTGAGGATTCGATTACATGATGAGTTTGAATCCTCAAGGGACTTGCATATAATTCTAAGACTTATCTATCTACAACCCTAATGAGACCACCTCCTCTAGAAAGACTTGGGTTAACTTTAGTTGTTCCATAAAAATTCATATTAAGCCAAGGGATAGGTGGATTTTTCCATCCACCTTTTGGGTTTGAGCACAATCAAGTGTTGATAGCTTCTAGTTTGAGAAGAATGGGGTAATAAGTGATAAGAAAGGTTCCTTGATCTTAGAAGGGAATGAGTGATAGTTTTATTTAATGGTATAAAATATCATTTAGGTTGTAGTAATAAGACAAGGATTTTTATTGTAAAAAATTAAGGAATTTATACACTTCTATATGCCTTAGAAGATGTGCAATAGTGTTAGGTGCTAGAGGAATATTAGGGGGGAAGGCCATAGGGGTTTCCATTTCATATTTATATTAGAGATAAATTTAGGATTAACCCAAGAAAATTAAAATTTATACAAAAATAATTCAATTATTTCAAAATAAAATAGACACTCTAGAAAAAGGTGAAAGACTAATTCACTTTATGGTTACAAAGGATGAACCTATTTGGTAAAGGTAGGCCACTCTTGACTAGGTTCTCCACAATGAGGATCTTATTCTAGATAGGTAGCCAAAAAATATATTGATTTTAGGGGTGAGATTATTAATACATAAGTATATAGACTTGACCAAAAAACTCTATTAGTGTCTTTTGTCCAAATTAACTCATCTTCTTTGAAGAAGAGCTTGATGTGGATTTGTTAGATCTTTTGGTTGAGGTCGATTAAGAGTTGGGAATACTTATCACTTACACCATATATGTGAAGGGGTTTCAAAATCTAAGAACCATTAGTCTTATCTCAATAATCACTTACTATTGTACCAATCTCCTCCTTAAATGTGAGGCTAAATTTAGACCATTAGGATTTATAAGTAAGGGGGTACTAATATAACCATGGATCCTCCAAAAAATTAACTTTGTTACCATCTAACATTCCACTTGATGCCCTATTTTAAGAGGCTTATTATATTTTAAATAGATTTATATAAGGTGAATCCATTATCTAGGCCTTCATTCATAAGGAAACCTTCACCTTCTTTAGACTCAAGATATTTAGATTTTATGATCATCATCCAATGATGATCATCGTTTAGAAATTTACATCCTTATTTTACTATTAAATATTGATTCATCCTTTTCACCTTTATTAGGCCTAGGATTCCCTTACCTTTAGGAAGGTATGTTTTGTCCCAAGTAATAAGTAGGAATCTAATTTTTTCTTTTGCCCCTATTAAATTTTTGTTTTTGGTATTTTTTCAACTTTATTGGCTATTTTACCCAAAGTGGTGAAAAGAAACATGAAGTAGACAAAAATTATTTAGATTAGACTCTTGAGGAGTTTAATTTTACTTGTTTCAAAAAGGATTCTACCTTTCCATCCTAACATCTTTTTCTAGATTATGTTGATGAACAAGTTCCACAGTTCATCTTTCATTTTGCCACTAAACAGGGGTAGGCCCAAGTAAAGAGATAGAAAGTTATTTATTTAGCTACCAAAGATTTATGAAACATTATTTTGGAGGATTAATTAGGTTTTGATGAATAAGAGGGGGATATTTATGATATTGAGACATTTTATAGATATTTCCTCATAATTCTTGATATTTTTCCTAAAATTTTAGCTTCCACCACTGAGTCTTCCTCCATCAACAAGTATCATCCACAAAGTGTTGTTGGGTGACAAGAGTAGTATTAGGGTCTAATTTTATTCCTTTTATTTTACAAGTGGTTTTATCTTTTTAAATAATTCTAAAAAAAAATTATACCATTATTATCAAGAGGAAAGGTGATAAGGGATCTCCTTGGTGCATACCTCTACGTGTAAGAAAGAAGCATTTAGAGACACCATTGATGATTAAAAATTACATAGGGGTTAAAATGAATGAATATATCATGCCCCTAAATTCTTTACTAAATCAAAATATATTAAAAAACTTATCAACAAATTACCATGAGACCCTATCATAAGTTTTGTTCATGTCATGTTTGAGGAACATGCCTTGTTTTGTTAGATTTTTAATTGAGTGGATAGCATGAATGATTATGATTCCATAATTCTTTTTTTATACCAAGAAAAAAATATCCTTGTTGTTAAAATATGATCATATCTAATAGAATTTGAAGTATAAGGCTAATGATTACATGCATAGTTTTTAGAATGTGGGGCAAAGGCTGATGGGTCTAAAGTCCTTTATTTTATTTTCTCTCACATTTTTACATATTAGTACCAATAATGTATTTTTATATTCATTTAAGATGGTGTATGATAATAATAATTTAAACACTATTTCATGTTCTTATATTTGGATTATATCCTAGAACTATTGGAAAAAAGGGGGGAAAGTTATTCAGTTTTGAAGCTTTATCCCCTTCCTTTGAGAAAACTACCACTCAAATATCTTCAAGGGATGGTGGTTTTAGGATATTAGTATTATCAACTTGGTTGATGAATCTTATAAGAAGTTACAAAACCTCATATTCTAGTTCCAGATTTAATTAAGGTCTGCAAGAAAATATATTATTAAAATACTTAATAATATGTTCTTCCATTTCCATTTCTTCTCTACTAATTATTCCATCTTCCTTGAAGACTTCAAATATTTTGTTAGATTTTTGGCTCTTAGAAGCCGATTGAAGATTTTTCTTTTTTCTTTTATCTCCTTATCTCATTTATAGTTATATCAAAATTTTCAACTATAAGTCATCCTCTTTAGGTTCCAAATTATGAAAAGTGTTGAGAAATTCCTTTTCCTTCAATTTAAGGTGGGCATTTGATCCTGATTTGTTGATTTCTTCCTTAATCTTCCATAGATCCTCCAAAATATTTTTTTCTATAATAATATGTTCTTGAATGCCTACTTTTTTAATGCCTTAATTTTATGTTTTATGAATTTTAGTTTCATGGATAGGATGTACATGTCTTATCTTGTTCTTGGATCTTTCCACCAATATTTTAATGAATCTTCCAAATCAAGCTACAAGATCCACATTTTTTTGAATTTAAAAGGGACATTCTCAATTTTCATCATTATTTCCTTAATGAATACATTTGGGTTATGGTAAAACCCAACACTAGGGAGGGAAGTGAGAATGTTTTTGTATTACATGGCCTAATTCATGAACACCAAGACTTTGTTTAATTTGACTTAGATCAACTTGTCACCTATTAATCTATTGGGCTAGGTGTATGGGTTATCTTTTAGTTCCACAGCCATAAGCCATGATTCTAATATTAATTTATTTAGGTCTATATTGTGAAAGTCTAGGGGTGGTTTAATATAAAAAAGCATAATAATGGAATATATTATTTTGTGTTCAACATTTAAACACTCGATTATGCTAGCATCCATCCACATAAGGTGCAATCCTTATATGCTCAACTAAAATACAAATGAGAAGGAACCAAGTCTTACATTGGGCTAGTTGTGCCATGGTATAAGGATTCACTAAGGGAACTCAAGAAATGAACCAAAAACATAACTTTGGGGAAAACCTCATAGGCACAAGACTATACTCAATATAATCATGGGGTCATATAGGCACTTAATATGCCACAAGATTAATTTGATTTAACTTACTCTCCATACTAAAAATATGAAAATTAAATATGGGTTGGATTCATTGGCATAGACATATACTCATATTGCATGTAAAATGATGATAAAATCATGAAAATTATAGATATTTCATTAATATAGTGAAACTAATAAGACACAAGAACTTCATTCACATAATTTATCAAAAGTGCAACATCACTCAAAAAATTTCATCACACAAAAATACTACAAGACATATGAACAAAAAAAATCATGTAAAATTTAAGGCAACACCAATTTTCATTTTATAAATTCCATAGCAAGAGTTTATATTCAAAATAATAATACTAACAACCTAGAGGCTCATAGATGAACTTAGGCATATACAATTATAGATAGAGTGGCCTCAATTTTGTATCTAAGCCTTAATGGTTGCTAAATAAATGTTTATAAATCATGGTTTCAAATACATTCCACTAGATCTTCATTAAAATTCTATCTCTTCTTTCATCCTCTATTTTGAGTTCTTTATGTAAGCCTTCAGGAATATCTTTGCTAGGGTAAAAGTTGCATGTTGAGTGTTGAGATAGAGTTTCATCATCAAAATTTTTAGATTCATAAACCCATGATTCCTACACTCTACTTACCCTATATATTCATATATTCATTGATTCCCTCATTATCTAAGAGATGTTTAGCCATCATCCAGCTGGTGCATGATTTGCACTACATCCTCTAGCTGGCTGCCAAACTATTAGGATAACCACTTGCCAAAATATCTAGATGCACCAAGGTGGATATTAAGTTGGTGTGAAAACTCAAATAAATTGGTTAGGGTCCCAACATTACCCCATACAAAATCCATATTCTTCCTTCAGACTAAGCCATCAAACTCTTGAGAGCACACAACTTAGGTGCATTCTCTTAGAGTTTTACACTAAAATATTCAAATCCATTTATGAATATCTTGATCTCTTTTGTGGCACTATCAATATCAATTGATACAGTAGTGATTTCAAGTGTATCTATTTTATCTAATTTTTTATGGAAGGATTCTACGATGGTCTGTGTCTTTTCCACACTTTTATTTAAGATCGCATCTTATTTAAAGGCCTTAATATATAGATCATAGAAGAGTTATTCCAAGGTTTTTTTTTGGTATTTGATCTTACTTCACTTTTTATAGCTTGTTTAATAGCTTCTTATTTAGTGCAATGTTGGGGTCTTCCTCTTCTTTTTCTTGCACCGACTCAAGCTACAGTCTTGGGAGCATCAAATCCACTAATACAAAACTATTATCAACCTCTAAAAGGTTTGAAGTGTCAATAAAAACTAAAAAATATGGATTGACTACCTCCACACACTCACAAAGATATTACAATTTAAACCTATTTGCTTGTGTTTCCTCGAATTCCTTAAGGAGTTTTTTTAGTTTCCTCACCTTGTTATCATTTATGACATACAAGTGCATTAATTTTATGGCTATTTTTTTATCACATTCCTAGATTAGATTGGGTTTATGGCATGTGGGTCAATAATAAAGGATTACTACCCTTCCTTAGAGTCTTTTAGTCTCAAATTAATAGACTTTGGTGCCTTAAATTATGGATCATCCATATAATGGTCTAGTGCAAATGAGAGCTACTTGCATGTCCTTGTTATGATGTCTTTGGGGAAATAGTTTTGTATAAGTATAGAAATTAATTCCCCCAATTCTTATAAAATAATTCCCTAATATTAATCTCTACATTGTCCTTTTCAATGACAACCTTCTTCATGTGAAATTCTTCCTCTTCAATGGCACCACTACTCTCTTCAACATGCTCCTCTGAGGAGTCACTTGTCTGGTCCTTAGGGATTGCTTCATTGGACTTCTCCCCCTCATCTATTTCTTCATCTAGAGGATTTTCAATATTTACCTCATGGGTTATACCTTTAGTGCCAGGGTCACCTTGTTGCTACTAGTTCTCCTTATATGCCTTCATTTATTATTTCAAGGTACCAATATTTCCTTCTTTTCATCTAAACACACCTTAACTACTTGGCCATGCCTTAACAACTTCTTTTATTTATTTGGTAATGTCACTTGGTACTTATTTAACCACTTCTACTATTGGTTATGTGATTGAGGGTACTTTTGGGGCCCTCTTTTCCAACTCAACCTTCTTTTATTCCTAGTCAAGTTTTTACTACTCTTCAAGTGATAAATCTTGGCTTATGTCTTCCTCACTAGGTTATATCTTCTTCTAAACTACTCTTTTCTCCTCGATATATTTAGGGGCCACTAGGGATTCCTCATGATTAGATGTTGGCACTAGTTTCCTAAATGTGCTCTTTAGTAAGTTCATGTTAGATGTAAGGCTAACCATTTCCTAATCATAATAACCACATCACTTTTTAAGGCCTCCTGATCATTTATAGCACTAATCTCCTCTTTAAATTCCTCTATTTTTAGGATATAAGTCCCTACACTATATTCTTTAGTCTATTATTCTATTAGGGGTGTTAGGGATGCCTCTTTTTCTATATCTACAAGGGTCTTGATAGGTAATGCCATAGGTCCCTTAGTATTTTTTCTTGGATGTTTTCTAGAAGAAGCATCATCTTACTTGAATGTCACATGATTATTTTGCATAGGTGGCATGATCTATTACTATGAGGCTACCTTTAGTTGGATGTGTTTAGTAATCTCCTCTAATTTTACACCTTGCTTACTTAGAAGTGACTTCACCTAAACTTTTGGTGCATCTTTTCCTTCATAGATGGATAGGAAGGGGAATTCATCATCCTTTCTAGTATCTTTGCCCTTCTTGTGTAACTTTATCTCTAAGTATAAGTTGAAAATTCTTCCATTGATTATTACCCTTTAGAGGGGATGGATGTTAGGCATGAAATTATCATCCTCCTCATCTCTAGTTGCCTTGGCTCTAGGGCACACAAATTAATGTCTCATCACCCTTCTATCACAATCCATGACCTTGGCCTAGATATAAATCTATTACACATTTGGGTTTATCTTTATCACTACCATGAAGTATTTGGATAAGAACATGTAATTTAATTAGAGACAACCTGATAGATTTCCATCTTTGAGTGTTAGGTATACCATATAGAAGTGTTGCATCATGGTTAAGGTCACCATTCCCATGAGTTATTGAGGGATTTATTATGGGATGTGCCACTCATTTTCAAATGCCTCCACATATCTACCAAACCACCATTACACTCTAGTTTTTTACTTCTATAAGAAGCTAGAGGGGTAGATGAAGTCTTGGTAATTAATATCTAGGGACTCGTGGTTTAGTGGAAATACCCATAGGTTGTCTTCATCACCATTTGGCACACCTATCTCCTCTATCACCATTAGGATAACCATGTATCCCTAATATAATGTCTCATATGACTCACATCACTAATGGCATTTGTGGGCATTATTTATGATCTCTTCTATGATGAACATAGAGATGTTGAACATTTATCATTGTGTTATGTGGTGGGAAATGCGAAGGAAGGTTTTACTTATATCTGGCCATTGGTTTCTAGGGAAAAGTTTGGAACTTACCAATTGAATTTCTAACCTTATGCCAGGGTCTTAGATGTATTTAATAAGGATTACAAATCCTAACTTGTAATAGCCTAGAAGTTTTGTGACCCTGTCTATCTCTTCATTATCCTCCATCCTCTCTAGTATATTTGCTTTTGCACCAAGTAGTGTTTTGATTCTTCTTATATGTCTTGTAGAAATTCTCATGCACCATTTAGTGAAATAGAATAGGTTACCATGCACTCATAAGAGAAGGAAATATACCAAGTATTTTGGCTTGTTGTAAATTGGTATCTCAAAAAGTTATTTTGCACCTTTAGTTTGTAACTTATCTCTAATGGAGACATAAAAAATGTGGTGCCTTCCTTGGTCTTCTTGCATGTGTATAACATCCAATATTTTTTAGCTCCTGCACATTTCTACATTTCCTATAGTCATAGTGTTTCAAATTTCACTCATGGGCAAAGAATACCCACTTTTATGCCACCATGACTTTTGTTAGGTACTCCATCTCTTGATAAGTAAGTTTTATGGTAATGGTTGGATTAATATCTATGATGCTAATTAACTTTACCAATTATGTCTCTAGTTTTATGGTGGTTGTTGTATGCAATCAAAATTTCATGATGCATAATGAATTAATATTTGATTAGATAGGATAGAACACACCCACACTTTTGATTGGGTATACACTTGTTAAGTGGGAGCATGTTCAATATAGGGATATGCTAGACCTGATTAGGGGATTACTTGTATCATTTTTCATAACACATCATGATAGGAAGGGTTCCAAAGTATAAAATCTAACACAATCACACAATAACCCTAAAATAGTCTTATTATTTGATGTTCATTTATATAATAAACAAGAAAGTAAACTATTCTATTAATAATAAAAATAAATTATTCTAGTGTACACCAAATATTGTGGCACAATGTGATGGGTTAGATGCAAAGTAAAATATGTATAGGAAAATTCAAAAAAAGTAAGAATGAATAACACCATAAAAAATATAATTGTGAAGAGTAATATTATTCGATCCAACACTTATGTTACTTTTATCTACTAAAAGAGATGAGAACAAAATTAGAATATACTTACCTAAATCTAAGCCCATCATGATTCAATCTCTCCCTTAGCCAATGGGGATTTTTAAGATTTTATTGTGGTTCATAAGGATTAATTTTTTAGGATAAAGCATCTAAGACCTATTCACAAGATTAGATTCTCCAAATAACAAACCTAAGTTAAGACTCCTCAAGTACAATGGTGGAAGAGCATATTATGAAGAATCATGAGCAAATAATAACTCTTTATTGCATATTATTAATAATGATATAATGAACTTGTATATATAGGAGTATCTCACCCAAAAATCATTTGGACATGTCAGTTGTGCTATGTTGACCAGGTTGACCAAGTACATTCTTAGGTCAATGCCTAAAATCTATGTTAGGTCAGTTGGAATGTAAATAAGTCAAAAGAGCTAAAGTGACCATAAAATGCACTAGGTTGACTAGGTTAACCTAGTATATTGAACATGTCAAAAGGGTGTAAAGTAAGGAAAAAAAGGATAAAAAGAGGAAAAGACTAGACTAATGTGTAAGGGAGGAAAAATAGCTTTGGAAAAGGTTTTAAGAGCTAAATGGATTAGGAATAATGTGGAAATAAAGGACAACAATCATATGAAGCACCAAAGGTCTACCCACCCCTTTCTCAATGCATCCCTTAAGGTATGCACTCAAGGAGATTGAGTCATGATGGGTTCTTACAAGATGTAAAGTATCAAAAATTGATAAAGTTCAAAATATTATGTATACAGTTGTTTCCCTTATTGTTTTTGCTTTCTTCACATCCTTATTCACTGCTAGTGTTCCTATGCTTAGTCTTTTATACCCCATCCCAAACCTAATACTATGAAAGTGTGGATGATTGATCCTACCAAAGCCTAAACTTGTGTATGGGCCAATTTATATCCATGGGAAGTGTAACTATGTATTTGGTTGGTGAGCTTCCTAGTTTATTAATGGTGGACTAGTAATTATACTAAAATCTTTTCTTTCTTATTTTTCATTCAAATTCACTTTGTTTGCCTCGTCTTCTCTTTAGGGTTAAATATAATCTCCTACTCACTCTTTTACTCACACTTAGGAAGGTTGTAGGGAATTTATTTCCTCTCTGGTAGTGTTTTCTCTTTTGGTGGCTTTGGCTCCTTACTTTATTCTAATCTCTTTAAAATGATAATTAAACACCCTACCTCTACCATCTCTAGTTTTATGCACTATTCTAATCTACCAAATTTATGGTTGGCATAATTTAGATCATCAAAATATGCTAAAATCCACCACCATATACTCATGAATTTAAATCTTTGTTCTTACACCTTTGTAGCATTAACTCTATTAATGGTTTATTCCAAGAAGTGACAGGTAATTCAAATAGTCACTTCTCATCGACTATTAAGTGGGTACAAGCTATCAAAATGGTTAATTCATTTCAATTTATTCATATTGGCATGACCTTCACCTTCCTTTTGGCTACCTAGGTGCAATGTTTCACATGCACATGATTCAAGCTCTTATGTTCCATCTCTTCTCTAGTGTTGTGCTTCCTTTCAAGTGTGCCTCACTATCTTGGTCAATTTTTTTGTGTTTTACTATCACTTGTTTCAACCTCTCCTACCCCATAAAATTTTTTATGCTAGTCCTCAATTGCCTCACTATATCCTCTTAGTCTCCTATACATGAGCACCTTGTGTGCTTTACTCATCAATTTGTACTTATAGTTCACTTATCCTGATAGACTTCACATGCACCTAGAAACTTAGGTGTTTATCCATAGGTGCTTTCAAAAAATGACCAAAATTGACTCACCTAACTATATTTATACAAGTATAAGCACTATGAATGTTATATTATGGGCCTAAAAGCATGACACTTATTTAAAACTATAAAAAAAATAAAACATAAGGTAAAGAATTGGCTTCCACCAATTTTCTTATGGTCAAAATATAAAATGACTAACTTTTTATTAGAAAACCAACATTAGATGGCACAAGTACCATCTTATTGATGGTATCATTTAAATATATTACCATTGAAATAATCATAGGGCATTTCACTAGTCAACATGTGAAGTTTGCATGCACCAGTCTCTAAGATGTTGTGGATGATATAATGTCCCATCTATCTAATTTTCAATTTACTTAGGTGCCTTATGTACTTAAAATCATATAACATGACTAATTCACCTTCTATAAAATCCTTTCCCTTGCTATGCTTATCATGCCATGTCTTTTGGTGGGCCTTCTCTATCTATTAGATCCATTGTGCTTGGGCATGTGTCTCATCCAGCCTCTCCAAATATTATAGGCATGTTATTAATGAATCTTGGTAATCTAATAAAAAAATATGCATAATAAATAATGATGACATGAGTAAATCCATAGGTAAAATGGCCTCTATTTCAAACATTAGTTGGAATGGTGTATCCTTGTTTAGGCACTTGTATGTTTTACAATAGGCCTATAACACTGCTGACACATGGTCATTCAAATCCTTGAAACTAACATTACATAATTTTGTGAGTCATTTCTTGATTATTTTATTGAATGATTCTATACTACCATTATCTTGGGAGGGGTAGGGTGTCATTTTATGGTGCACTACCATACACCGATAATAAGATCTAAAATTTTTCATTGATGAAATGTGTATTAGGGTTGCTAGTCAAATTGAATGGGCACCCATACCTATTGATAGTATTTTTCCAAATGAATATTATTATGGTAGTTATATAATATTTGGTCGGCATCACTTCTACTAATTTAGTAAAATAATATATAGTAACTAGAATGTAGCGTGTGCTTGTTCATCTCATGGTGGGAGTAATAAGCCCAACAAAATTAATGGCCTAATTTTTAAATGGAATCTATGCAAGGATGGGGATGAGGGCCATCTCATCTTGATGGGTTGGATTCCTTGTATGCTAGCAAACATCATACTTTTTTTCATATTATTTTACATCATTAAACATAGTTGACCACCACAAGCCTTATTGTAGAACTTTTTGTGCTATGGCATCTCTAACAAAATGGACTCTGGTAATCCCCTGATGTACTACTTGTAGTACTAGGTCATGTTCATGTTATAGGACACATTGGCACATGATCTCATTGTGGCCTAATCTATATAGTTCCCTACTAATGAGTTGAAATGGAGTGAAATAAACTACAAGGTACTTTTTTTTATTTTATTATCATGTCCTAAGGTACAAATCTAGAGATCATAAATTTTGTGATCTTGGCTAAATATTTTGGGATGAATTATAACCTATATAGTTTTAAATCTTGTATATCATCTTCAATTGGCACTACCACATCTCTAGAGTTCATATGGGATAGATGTTCTGGGATTGAGTTTTTCTTTCCAGGATTAACTACAATAGAAAATTGGAATTCTTGAAATAAAATGATCCATCAACAAATGCACCCATACAAAATGAGCTTATTTACTTGTTACTTAAGCACTTCATGATTAGTAAAGAAGATAAATAGGGTTGTTATCAACTATTATCAAAAAATTTGTAGGGAATAGACCATGGAAATCACCTCATGCTTAGTCATGGTGTAATTTTATTCTACCTTTCTTAGTTTCTTACAAAATAAATAGGATGATCCATTTTACCTTCTCCTATTTGTGTGAGAATGGTGATAATTGTGGTATTAGAGGCATTGATGTGGATATGGAAGGGAGTTATCTAGTTAAAAAATTATAGTATTGGTGCATTTGCCAACTTTATCTTTAGGGTCTCAAAAGCATCTTATTGTATATCACCCTAATATAATAGGCCATCCTTTTATGAGAGTTTTTCTAGTGGTGCCATAATCTTAGAATAATTTATTATGAACTTATTATAATATCTAAAATTTCTAAGAAAGGCATGAATGAATTTATACATTGATGGTGCTTGAATCTAAAGGATGATTAAAGTTTTGGCTGGATCAATGAGTAGACTATCCTTGCAGATGATGTGCTTGAGTAAAGTGCCAAACAACATCCTAAAAACACACTTCTTAATATTTAAAGAGATTTGTAACTATAAGTACCTTTCAAACATTAGGAAAAAATTGTCATAATGATATGTTACCAATCTATACACTATCTAACCATCTAAATATATTTAGCATAACTTGTGAATAAATTCCTTGAATGCGGTGATCACCACTCGAGATAATGACTGGTGCATTATTCAGCCTAAACATTATTATGTTATAAATGAAACATCCCCACTCGATCAAAAATGTAGTTTTGGGATTTTACCCCTCCTTTATAGGGACTTGATGGTATCCTAACAATAATTTAGTAAATATGTATATTTCACAACTTACAATGCCATCCAATACTTCATCAGTGAATAAATCTAGGAAGGGGTCAATCAACATAGGTAGTGTTCAACATATTATAGTCAACACAAATCTAAAAGTGTCCATCCTTTTTGATTTTGAAGACCATGGTGTTGACTTATTCATACTTATACACTAGGTAAATAGATCATGTGGATAGCATGCCATCGATCTTAGTTTTGATCTTAGTGTAAAGATTTGGGTTCATTCTGTAAAGCCACTTATTGATGGGTCTCACACCATCAACTAGTTTGATTATAATCATTAAGATGGATGAGTATATGCCTTTCATATATTTATAGTTTTGAGGGAACAATTCTTAGAATTCTTCTAGGGGATCAACAATATGTGCTAGTTTTGTGTCAGTCAAATAGGCACCTAGAGTGGTAATTTAAGGTTCCCCCTCTAAACTTATATGCCTTAGTAGTTATTAATGACACCTAGTAGGGTCCATGATTCTCCTAGTATGAATCCATGACTTATCTACTACCCTTAATTGTCTCTACCTAAAGATGGGCATGGTTTTCTTCTTTTGGGTGCTATCTTCAACTTGGTACACTAACTTCTTTTTCCCTGCCAAATTATTCTAGTTACATGCTTTTCAAGTGTCATCATCTTCATCACTAGGGTCAGTATTCATAATTTTTTATTTAAATAAGGTTTGGAGTGTTAAACTTTTTTTCTAAACATGTCCCTTAGGTGTTCTTTTAATATAGTGATGCCATGAATCATTGACCTTTGACCTATCTGTAATGTCTCAATTTGTTTAATATTTAGCAAAGAAAAGGAGAATGTATGAATAAACCACTCTCTAAGGGAATCCCAATATATTATTTCATGTCACATATAATTTACTATATACCATGCATACACCCAAGTCTTTAAGGTTCTCTATAAGGCATGCACCCATATATTTCTTGGGGGTTTTTTCCACAAACAACCCACATTTCTTCACAAAGTCATACATGTGTTATGGGGTTAGAGTTTCATGAGTAAGATAAAATGTCCAATTCCTCATTGATTTATCCAAATATGGTGAAAATGTATGCCTTTACATATTATGAAGTTGGCAAGCTAGGCTTATGTACTACCCACCAATGAGTGATAGTGATTTTTAATTAGTACACTAGTGTACCATTTTATCTACCTCCTTTAGAATACATGACTCAATGTCATGGATATAGTCTTTTATAGGATTTCTTACTTCATACCTTAGGAGAGAAATTTTTTTCCCTTATTTATGTGAAACACTCTTTTTACCCTTTCTTGGCACAAGGGATCTATCTTTTAAGAGTGTGACCAATTTGTATCCAGTCTATCTTTACTAGCTTTAGCACCTTTGCTTACACCAAGTAGCATTGTTGACCAGTGGTCTCATATGATTCCTTGATCTATCAATCACAAGACATATGTATAGTGTTTAAGGATGACTAACCATCTTCCCAAGAGAGGATTCCTTGATCATTTGTCTCTAGATTATCATTTCCTTGCACTGTGATGTTATAAATATGGTCGATTTCATGTTCAATGTCCATACTCTCAATATATGGGGTCCTTGTCCATTTGAAAGATGTATAACTACCCTCTCCTTTCCATTATCAAAGTTCATGTAGTACCTTTTGAAGTGCATATTTTCATTATTTACATAACACCATGGTCTTCCTAAAAATATCAGGTAGTTGTCCTAATCCGCTAGCTCTATTAATTCAAAGTCAACAAAGAATTTGGTGCCATAATATCTATAACTATACTCTTCATATTTTTGATAGGTTTTTCTTGGGTATTATTATCCATGAAGAAAACATGAGGGTAATGTCTCAAATTTGGGATACCCATTTTATCCCAAGTAGTATTTTTCAATATGTTGACCTTGGTTCCTATGCATACAAGAACCTCATAGATAGACCATATATCAATAGTGGCATTCACCAACAGTTCGTGGTCATGTTCAAAATTATGAGTGTGTCAAACTTATTATGCCTTCTCCATACATGGTATAATGACCTCAACTTAATTTTAACCTATATGTTTATGGATTAAGTTCTTAAATAGGGGAAGCATACCCTTAATTTGTAGAAGGCATAAGATCTCAGTTAATTCTTATACTTTAACTTCTCAACTATCATGCTTCTTTTGAGAGGTATCAACTTGCACTTTTGGGTCTTGTACTAATTAGGGCTCCCCTTGAAAGTTTTGAATTACACTCATAGCCTATTTTAGTATGTCCTTCTAGCACATTGGGTTTAGTTAAGGAAAAAAAATTGATTCATGTTATGTTATGTATTCATTTTGACCCTTATTTTTATACTTAAGGTATAACTCAGGTAAAGGCATAGTTGGTGGCTAAGTGGTGAATCCATTTTGAGTAGTTTCCTACACCTTGACTTCTAATATGTGTGTAGGTTATGCCTTTAGGGTCCATTTTTTATTTTATACTCACATTTTTTCATCACTCCACCCTTATCTACACCAGGCCTACCTTAGGTCAACTTTTCATAAAGGTTAGGGCATTCATCAATTTTATAGGGCCCTCAATAATACCCAAAAGTGGGTTGTGTAGGGAAATTTCAATGATAATTCTCTATTGAGCCACACTTATAACATGAGCATAGAAGGAAACTTTCATCACCGCATCATCTGTCTCACCCTCTAACACCTCAATACATCTAGAAGCCTATGTTATATTAGTTTTATCCATCATTCCCTTGGTTTTCTTTCCCACCAATTGATACTATTGCCTATCATGAACCCCTTTCCATGTTTTTATGCATTTTTTTAATCACCTAGTAATTAGATTGATATGGGTGTAGGCATCATAAAAATGATAATAGATAGTTGTGTTGATTTTATTGGTACATTGAAACAAAGGATTGTTTCAAATATCATGTGCTTCTCAATAGACTTCATAGATTACAAGTAGAGCATGCACATTCTTGTATAGGTAGTTAGTTCTACTATGACCTTATACTTCATAGTTAGTACAACATAGTCCACTTTGAGAATCATGCATAGTATTAATGATAAAATTATATATATGAGATTTCAGAGCTGAAATCTATGCCTTCATAAATGGGTTGATCCTAGTGTTTATAATTTTAATTGTCTTGACTCTAAGCATGGTTCCACTCATTTTTCAAGGGTCTATAAAATTTTTCATGGAAAACACTCTTTGAAATGGTATGATCATCCCCCCAATGAACTAATGAACATGTTGGCAAGGGTTAATGTCATATATGATCTTTAATAGGAGAGTTTTGAACTATGCATCTTATAAGCACACACTCTTTTAGATTCCTCATGTAATTTATTTTAGTCCAACAATCATCTATTGTTAAAAATATAAGATGTCAAAGTACTTTAGAAATGCATCCTTCAAGGTATAATTGTCAACCATTTTCCTGGTTAAAGTCAAAATTATTATACCAGTGTGTACACAATAAAGTAAAGTGGTTGTAAACTAAGTATCCTTATATTATGACTAGTTTATACCTTATGTAAAACATTTTAGTTCACACTTCAACACATGTTCTGTAGTATTTTCCATGTCATGATACTATGAGAGGTCCATAGCCATTTTGTAGTAGATATACTATGGGGGGAAGTTGGTACTTATGGTGCTTTTCCCCCTAGTGCATATCCCCCTGACAATAGTATTCTAATGCCTCTATCTCTAGAGCTAGGCATTGGACCCATTATTATTTCTTATGTATTTGATGCCATCAGTTCTATGATACTTTTTTGTGGTGACAAAAAATTTCCTATGGGATATTTACCACCTTGTATTGATGGCATTCATTATGTTGGTAAGCTCACATTCAATTTAAACTATGGTGAGCTAGTGCTCAATGGTCTAGAGGTAGTTATGCTCACCTCCTTGTATAGAATAATTTTTTCAATAAAAAAGTTACAATCTAAATATATAAAATGTCTAAGATATGAGGCATTCATAGGGTAAACAATCACTTCTATATTGTCTTCAAGTGGGTGATCCAACATGTGAGCATGCATTGTAGGTTCAAAGGGGGTTAGGTGTGTCGAGCATATCTATAGTAACCAAATTATGTTGAAACGTAACAAATTCCACACATTTCAAGTGTCAAGCTCGGTCCATCACTTCATTACACCTCTCATATTCATGTTGATATTTTTTTAAAAATCCTTCCCCATGTCCTTAACATTTGTTGTGGGTCCTCTTAAAACTTCCAAGTTCTAGATCTTCCATTAGTTGATGTCATCTCTTGTTATAAGATTATATTATGAGTTATCAAGTGTCAATCTTCTCATCCCCTTCCATCATGCCTTACCTACACATCCCCCTCTTCCACTTTACACATATATTATGTGAAATGATTTTATCATTCCATCACAAAAAATTCAAAACCATAATCAACCATTATCTTCTTGAGATTTGTACCAAACTCCTTCATAATTATGCCTATATGGTTACACAAGAAATGGTACTTTGCTTCCTTAGGAAACAAATAAGTTGATACTATAAACTCATGTATGTAGCTATTTAGATCCTTGACCTCTATCTTTATATCTTCATTTATGTCCTTATTATCCAAGAGATGTTTATCCATCAACTATTTGACACATTGTTTGTGTTTCATCCTCCAGTTGGCTACCAAAACTATTATGCTAACCACTTACCAAAATATCTAGATGCACTGAGGTGCATATCAAGTTGGTTTAAGAACTCTAATAAATGGGTTAAGGGCCCAATAGTCTATCATTTTATTTTTGAATATTTATAATCTACATTTTTTATCCATAGGGGATGTTGGTTCCTATTTATACACCTCATACATTTGGCCTTCCACACTTGAGAGAGAATGGAAAGCAATGATGGGAAACCCACTAGTATGATATTGTATCTAGGGAAGGGTTTGGCATAAATATTAGATTGAATGTCCAAAATAACATAGAAGGACCTAAAAATTCTATGGTTAGATCCTTTCTTCTTTTGGATCTACTTAAACCAAAGTGAGAGAACATATGGGGTAGCTTGATCACATGGAGAGATTTTTCAATTCAATCTCCATGGGAATTTTTGGCACAAGGAATAGATATGATCAAGGAATAACCAAATTTGCACACTTCACCCCTAAAGGGTTGTCACATAAAATGCACAATTGATCTAAGTCATACAAAATTTACTAAATATAGATGAAAAAGAGACTATAATCTTCATTCTATAGATTATTCAACAACAGGGGTCAAATAAAAGACTACAATGATACACTTTAAAGTATAAACCATAAAAACCTTTCAAATATGTAAGATATTATGTTTTTTCAAGGAAAATAACACTTATAATATACAAGGGGTATATTATTTGTAGGGTAATATTGGGTAGGAAAAGTTAGATGATTAAAAAATGGAGGGTGGCATGCTAGTATCTTCTAAATAGCAATGTACCTAGCAATATTTCATGACAATATTTCTTAGTAGAGATGCAAAAAAAATTCAAATGTAAGATAATGGTAAAGAAAATATGATCCTTGAGAGACTAAAATCTATACTGAGACTAATCTTTCAAATGTCTTTTCCTACTTAATCCATAAACCTAGGGTACTCTAATAAGTTATTCAACAATAGATTCTAAAATAATGTAAAAAGGATTATCAATCCAGATTGAAACCCAAAATGACAATTATTAATGGTCATAGAACAAGATATATAATCAATAATATTTGAAAAATAGGTCACTACACTTCATCAATAGGAAACAACAAAGAACCACAATCATTTTCATTAACTTGAAAAAAGAAATATTATAGACATCAATACTTTAAAATGCTACCATGGGGACAAGCATGGTAAGATTTATCTTTTGAAAAGGGAGACATAAACATGTGCTTAAAGATTGGTAATAGCTATAAAAGAAAAAACCCCCTTAGAAATGGTGACAAAATATACATACAATAATTGATCCCTTAAAATTTTCTTCAGAACCTAGACTTAGAGAAATTGGATACCTAAAACAACAACCTATGACAACCAACAACCAACAACAACCTTAGAATAGAGGATAAAGCCCTTATTTATACATTTTTTAATCTATAACTATGGGTTAAAAATTGAAAATTTTCAAAACAAGCCTTCAATTATGCCAAGATACTTTTAGCTAGAATATGCCCTTTGCCATGTCTAAGATCCTCATCCACTTGCAAGAAAAGGGTCATTATTACAACTACCTCCATAAGGAATGATAAATATTTGAAACAAACATTTGATCTTTTTAATGAAGATGTTGGCAAATTCATGATTTAGATGGTGAAATTCATATTATAAGCTTGAAAAACTTTTATTCATCATATGTAACTATGTAGAGATGCTCTTGAGCACTCACCTACATAGCTAGAGGGAGAAAGTCATTTGAAGAGCCACATATATTTTATCCTTATGTGCAACCTATATAGAAATTATATCTTATTAATAAATTACAAATCATGGGAACTTATGGATAGGAAATATCTTCTTTGTGCACTCCAAAGAAATCCCATTACCTTGTGATGATTATAATTGGAAAGATCCAATTATGATGAAAATAGAAAAGATCCAAGGCCATTAAGAAAATAATATCTATAATGGTAGTTAGATGTTCTTCTATGATTTGAATCATTGCCACATCTATGAAATAACCATCAATTTTATATTTTAAACCAAATATTGTCATATAATAACATTTGGCACACCACATCAGATCTAACTAGGCATTTATGGGTCCTAAGAGTGACTAAGTCAATTGATTAGCTCCGATTTGGACACTTATCACTTCTTCATGCAATTTGAGCCCTTTGAAAAATACACATAATTGATACATCCTTGCCTGAGAAAACACAATTTGTATATCTTATGTGAGATGCTCAATTTCTAATTTATGGCATGCAACTGTGCCACTTGTCATTTCTACATTTTCTTCATAGGGTCCTTAACTTTTAAACATTTTTTATGTACCATCAAATCTACTTGGGATGATCTAATGTGCCCTATCTGATCATGATCCAAGGGTTGGAGTGTTATTATTTATCTATAGGTCTTATACCAAAATCATGACACTTGATCACTTTGTGGGCTCTCTACATCCTAATCTATCAATCTTGTTGAGATAAAATTATCTTGCCATGTGGTGGTTCCACATTCATTCTATACTTCATTGAAATTTGTTGACTTAATATACACTATGTATTAGATTATGTACACTTGAATTCCCACCATCGATCTCTAGAAATGTGCTCAATATTTCAATCATACCCCTTGAGCTTGACACTTGTCATACATTTGCTTGCCATGGGTTCTTTTGACTATTCATCTTTGATACACATCGTCAGATCATCCTACTATGCATAAACATGTGTCATTCGATATGCCTTTATTTGAAAAGAAATGGCTACTTCATGGGGTTTAAAATTGACACTTGCAAAATTATCTTAGAACATTTAAATCCTAATAGATACATTCTATAGCTTAAATTTGGCATCCATTTGCCCATCAAAATATGTCTATGAGATCATCATACCTACACTTTGGTAAAATTTCTTTGGGACTTCACTTGTTGGCATTCCTACTTTAATTGACCCTTTAGTCTTCAAAAGAATTTTCTCAGGCCTTTTGTCTTTAGCTTGTTTTATCTTTGGCATAATTATCCTATAATAATTTTCTACAATAATCTATCTTCAACATTCTTACTCCACAACAATCTTTTTGGGCATTCTGTCAAGATAATTGTCTCGAACAAAATGTCTAAGATAATTTCCTTGAAGGATTTTGACTTCACACTTTTCCCAAAATAATTGAGCTTTATTAGACCTTTTACATGGGTAAGATACCTAAAAAAATTTGGCCTTTAGATTTTCACCTTTGTTAGAACAATTATTTAAAACATTTTGTCCAAAATAATTTTATCGAAGATATTGGTATTTTTCACTTTTTTCAAAAGAATTAGACCCCTGCACTTTTGTCTTTATCATGATAATTATTTCAAACATTTTGTTTAAATTAATTTCCTCAAAAATTTAACTTTGCATTTTTATTAAACAATTTGAACTTTACACTTTTCCCAAAAAAATGAAACTCTTTCAAACTTCTTGCATGGGTAAAATGACTAAAGGAAATATTATTTTTGCTTTGTATAAACTTTGCCAAAAGTACCCTTTAGAATTTTTGTCAAGGGTACTTCCCCTATAGAATTTCCCTTTGGCCTTTTGGAATGGTCCTTTAGATCTCTTGAAAGTGCCCTTCAGACTCATTGAAAATGTCGTCTAGATCTTTTGAAAGTGTCCTTTAAAAAAAATTTAGGGTGAAAATACCCAAAATAAATGACCCTTCAAATATTTTACAAAGGCAAAATGACCCTTCAGACCTTTTTTCAAGGACAAAATGACCCTTTAGGCTTTTTGTGTAGACAAAATTCTTGAAGGAATTAGCCATTTGGGTTTTTTGTGCAAAAAAAATGCTTGAAGGATTAATCCTTCAAAAATTTTGTGTAGACAAAATTCCTAGAGGAATAATCCTTCAAACTTTTTGTAAACACTTTGGACAAAATAGATAATTCCTTACATTTATTTTGGGTTTTCCGCAAGGTAAAAATGATCAAAGGGTAAGTTCCCTTCCAAGTTTTTGCCATAAATTTTTTTTGAAATAAATAAGAATTTACGCCTTTTCTAAAACAATGAATTTTTTTTGAGCTTTCTATGCGAGCAAAGTGATCAAATGACAAGTGCCCTTTAGAATTTATGTCATAGACAAAATTTTTGAAATAAATGACCCTCAATTTCTTTGTGAAACACTTAGCTCAATGCAAAACAAGACATTGAATTCCTTTGGACCTTTTGTATTAGATGAAGTGTCTAATGGAAATAAGTCTTTAGATTTTTTTTTAAGACAAAAGGCTTGAAGACCTATTTTTGTTGGACATTGTGTTCATGAAAAAATCCTTAAAAATTCTATGAGAAAGACACATTTTCCAAGCAAAGACTAGATTAGGACTTAGCCACTTTTTACATGAACTTGACCTTCCAAAGGAACACTTGGAGAAGGAAGTCAAGCTAAAGACTTTATCATTTACACTTGACAAGGGCCTAATTACTTTAGTGAAATTTTGGGAACTAAAATTATCTCTCAACCAAGGATGCATACGCCCTATGTGTGTGCAAAGAACCCCAAAACATAAAACCAGGTGCCAATCCATAGGGTCACAAAGTAAAGATGTAACAACTTTCAAAAAACATTCATGAAGGCTCAATAAAACATGGTAGACTTTTAAAAAATAGATTAGGAGGATTTGTAAATGAACACATGATATAAACACAAAAGGAAACTATACAAATAAGGTCCAAAGTAGAGGGGAAACAAAGTGATGAAATAATAGAAAGATAAAACTATACACTATACAATATCATACATAGGTTAATGACTTAATTGAATAAGTGTTTCAGATGTCTACCATTAACTGGAAGCTCTAGTATTTTACCATCTAGATATCTCAATAATAAAATATGTTCTCCAATATGTTAGTCAATATAATAAGGACCCATCCACAAGGCATCAAACTTACCATGATTTTCTTTCTTCTCATCCATGTTATCCCAAATTAGAACTAGAACACCTACTTGGAATGTTCTTAGAGTGACATTCCTATAAAATATCTTCTTTAACTTCTCTTTAAACCTGAGGTGTGTTTCATGAGCTTGTCTTCAAATCTCATAAATTTTAATAATTTGATTCATCCTGCTTTCATAGTGGTGGATCTGCTCATCATCCCCTAGTTGTTGTATGATCTGATAGGTGGGAAACTATAAATTCATAATTATAACTACTTGATCTCCATAAATAATATCAAAATGGTTTTTACTTGTAGCTCTCTTAGGTGTAATCCTATCAATGTTGCCATAAGGAAAACTTTAGTTTCTAACCCCAATTATTCTTCTTTTCTTCTAATGTTTGGTTGATGATCTTGATCAAGTTCTTGTTACTTGATTATGATTGCCCATTCCTTTGAGGATTATAGTTGAAAGCATAGGTAAATTTAATCCCATAGTATTTGAATAATACCACCAAAGGTTTGGATTTGAACCTCATGGCATTATCATTAATTATATTGATAGTCACACCAAATCTACAAATAATTTGATTTAGCAAAAAATCCATTACTACCAAGTGTGTTACTTACTTTTTAAGGACTACATCAACCCATTTCATTAAGTATTTAGTTACAAATAGTATCCATCTATGCCTAGTGCTTGATCAATCAATAATTTATCTAATGAAATTCACTCCCCATTATCTGAATGGGCCTTTAATCATCACAGACTATAAAGGGAGATAACCTAAATCTATCATCATCCTATAAAAGTGTTGGAATTTCTCACACTTTATGACTGTTTGTGTAACATCTTTGAACAATGATAGCCACTAATAACCAACTCAAAGAATTTTATGAGTTGTAACTTTATGCATAAAATGGCCACCACATACTCCACTATGGAAGTCTTCAATCATGATATAAGTTTGTTCTTCTAGCATGCATCTTAAGATAACCCCATCTAGACTCTTCCATGTTAGTACATCCTCAGTCAAGAGGTTATTCTAGGACACAAGCTTAAGATTTATTCGATTCTTGTCTAATTTAAGCGGATAACTCAGTTTTTTTAAGTAGTAAACAATATCTCTATACCATAGAGACATGTTAAATTAACTTAAAGAATCATCAACATTAAAAATAGTAGTGTTTACCTCAACAATATGCAAATTGTTCTCATCCATAAGTTTGGATAGAGCCATCCCCCTTACTAGCTTGGTGGTCTAAATATCCATGTCATACTCTTATAACTTGTTGACCCATCTACAAATCTTGATGGATACTTCAATCTGAGTTAAAATGTCCTTCACCATGGCATGTGGGACATAAGCAACAATATTAAAATTTAGAATATATGGGTTGAATGTTTTAATATCCTTAAAAATATCAAAAGCTTATTTTCCATGATAGTATAGTTTAATTCAGGACCTTGCATAGATTTGCTAAAGAAATCTATGAGATAATCATGACCATCTTTATTTTTTTAATAATAGAACAATAATAATAGTATTGTATGATGAAAAAGATAATATATATAATGACTTTGTGTAATCAAGATTAGATAAAATAGGGGAAAAATTTAAAGCTTCATTGATGTCATTAAATGCTTGCACAACCTTCTCCTCCCATGTGATGGTTTGGTCCTTCAGCATGAAAGTAATAGGTAGAGTACTCTCTAAAAAATTAGACACAAACCTCTTTACAAAGTTAATTTGTCCAAAGCATGACTAAATTCCTTTCGTATACTATGGGATAAGCACTTTTTCAATGGCTTTGACAATTTTAGGGTCAATCATGACACCATCTTTGGACACTATATGTCCCAACAACTTGGATTTTTGTACTCTAAAGTGGCACTTTTTAAGATTAAGCAAAATGCCAAAATTTTTGCATCTAATCAACACCTTTTCTAGATACGCCAAATGTTCCTCTCTAGTCTTGGAGTACACAGTAATGTCATCCTCATACAAAATAATGAATTGGTTAATTATCCTTATAAAAGAAACATTCATAGCTCACTAAAACATTACACTAAAATTCATCAACCCAAAAGGCATCCTCATATATACAGATGTGCCCCAAGGTATAGTGAATGTAGTCCTAGATCTCTTGAATTCCTTTATCACAACATGGTTTTACCCTGAGAAGCCATCTAATGTAGACAAAATCTCTAATATAGTAATACTTTATAGTAGGTTTTCCATACTAGGTAGGGGATAATTATATTTTAGAGAAACCTTATTTAAATTCTTAAAATCCACACACAAGTGGATATCACCATTTTTCTTTATTATAGGGACTAAGTTCACAACCCATGATGAATACTTGATGGGCTGAATAATACCACCATCCCTTAGCTTCTTTAATTCATCCCACATATTGGTAGCCAAGATGGGGTTAACGGGTCTTTGTTTCCACTTGAAAGGCTTGCTATTAGGCTATAATGGGATGATGTGTTGGAAAAAGTCTTCCCTATATGATTTAATCTTAGAATAAGACCACACTAAGTAATCATGGTACTTCCTTAATAGTTGTATGTAATCTTTCTTCTTAGCTACAATTAAGTGAGTACCCAACCAAACCTTTCTTGGATTCTCATGAGAACCCAAGTTAAACTCAATCACATATTTTTCACTAAATGAGTCTCTCAACTTAATTCTATTAGCTTCATCAAAATACACTTCAAATATTATCAATCCTCTAGGGAGAATGTTTGTCTTTAGCTAAATAATGTCCTTTCCAAACAAGTTTTTCTTTTCTATCACAAACCTGAACCATAGATTCCAAGTCTATGAGTTGATCATGGAACTTAGCCTCATAATTTAGAAACTTCTTAATCTACTCATCATCATCAAAGACCTAATAATGATAAACATTTTGTAGGATTGAAGGCATGATAATCAACTCCACTTGATACTGACAATGAGGGCTTGTATTTTCAATATCAAATTGAACACTTAACCCTACAAGTTTGTTAGCTTCTTGGTTGAAAAATTTATCATGATAACATAGATTAAATGCATCAAAAAATTCAATAAAATCCCAAATAAGATTATGATATTATTTCAACCTCTTATTTTTTATGGCAAAAGTACTATGTACTTACTTTACCACTAGCTCATAATATCCCTTGACAACCAAACATTTAATTCCATATTAATGGGAAATCCTTAAACCAATCAAGAGTGATTCATACTTAGTAGAATTATTAGTAAACTCAAAAGACAACTAATAATAAAACATAAAACATTTACCATTAGGGGAATAGAAGACAATCCCAAATCTATTTCCAAGATTAAAGCAAGCCCCATCAAAGTACATCCTCCAAACTACTCCTAAGTTGTCAGGTTCAACATCAAGAATAGTAGGCAGTTGACTAGTATCAATATTCCCAACAAAGTTTACCAATTTAACATCCATGTACAACACTTCATTAAGATCATGCTTCAAATCTTCAATCACATGTAGCATCTTTGGCTATCTATAAAGTATGACCTTCTTACCCTCTAAATGAATGGTGGTGTATGAAAGGTCCATCTACACACTTATACCCATACTAGTATCCCATTTATGTGATAACAACATCCCCAATTTAGATGGGTAGTCTAAAAATACCATATCCATATTCAAATACTTTATTAGATGTATTACCTATTGTACCAACAACTCCTTGACTTATCCAATAACTAGAACCTCTTTTGAGTCCATGGCATAACACTTGCCAAAGTCTAACATAATATTCACTTCAATCTCATTAAGGACACCCAAGGGAATCACATTTCAAGAAGCACCAAAATCAAGCATGTAGTTGTGAACAATGAGACCCTTAGTCAGTAGGTTTGTATAAAATGGATCCACATTTAATTGATTTTCTATAAGTGTAGTCCCCAAATAGACCTCTAGAGTGGGTTTAAAAACCTCCTTTGGTTCTTCATCTTCTTTTGGGGATGTTTGGGGTAACTTAATTTCATTTGCATCTAATCTTTCACCAAATTCCAAATATTCAAAGGCCCTCTTCCTATGTTCAGGTATTCATAATAGTTTAACAAGTGGTAGGGTGATTTTTATTTGACTCAACACTTGGGTCATCTCACACACACTATACTAAGGAAGAAGCATATTTGGTAGAAAGATAAAAACACCTTTAGATAGAATATAGTCACTCAAGGTCTAAAGTGGATTATGTTGGGGTGGATTTGAAAATTTGACATCACCTTTTAAATGTGGCTTTTGTTTAAAGTCATTAACACCATTAGGGATACTAGACAATATGGGTGTTTTATTTCTCTTAGCAGGAGCACCTCGAGGCTTAGAAACTTGGGACATGGGTGTTATCTTGGAAACTTTTGTTAGTACTTTATCTTTCTTTACTTTCTTGATTTTATTCCATGCCTTTGGATTTGTAGGGGAAGTGTCTAGAGGATCAACACCTAGTTTCTTACTTCCCAAGTTAGATTCTTTCTTTTGGGTAGCTATTGCATTAATTAATAGTTGTTTGTCCTCAACTAATGCGATTCTCCCAAGATATTTCTTAATCATCATAAATCATAAAATATAAAAATCATGGATGGGAATTTTATATGTTTGTGCCATATTAACATCATAAACAAAGGCAAAAGCTGGGACACTCTCCATTTCAACTACGCTTTAAAATTGATCAACCGTAGTATCATCTAGTAATTCCATGGAGTTAATTGATTCATTTTGAGGACTGCGACAATCAAACATAAAAATATCATATGTGGATGATGAATATTTAGGTTCATCTAAATCTTAATCAACTTGTTCAGTATTATTACATGTAGGGTGTGGAAGGAAGCACTTATCACACCAATAAATGTCTAAATCAAAATTCACAACATTTACCTTAGCATTTAGAAGAATTAGACACCTCCTTTCTAAACACTCTATTCTACCTTTTGTCCTTCCTTTTTCCATGTGTAGGCCTCTTCCATTTATAATTATCTCTATTATGTAAATTAGGCCCCCTTGGTACTTGATTTGGATTTGGAGTCTACTCATAGTTGGTAAACACTTGATGGACCCCCTTTTCATCTCTAGCCAACTTGTATGACATTTTTTTTTATAACAAAGGCTAAATTTTTGATAGTTTCCTCCAAGTTGGTTATCTTCATGGGATGTGTTTTTTCTGAATTAACCATATTCACATCAGCACACTTGTTCATGGGCTTTCCCATATCCTTGATGTTATTCTCAATTCGGATGGCCATATGGAATTCCAATTGTAGGTTAATAGGAGCCTTGTCCCTTAAGTATTACATAGCCTTCTTATCAAAGGCATAACAATACTTCATCAAGCATGTTGTATCATTAGGACTGATATTTTTGGGTAGCCACATCATATTATTATTGAATCAAGTGTTTAAGTCCTACACACACTCAATGGTATTCTTTTTGATATTTTCAAATTCAGCCAAAAGAAACATCAGATCAATCCTAACACCATAATGAATTATAAAAACATTTTGCATCTCTTCCCATGAGTCAATGCATCTAATGGGAAGGGAATTGAACCATTCATGAGCATCTTCCTCTAGCATGTTCATAAATAACTTAAGTCACACATACTCATACTCAACCTCATAATCTTCAATGATATTTTGAAAGCTCCTCAAATGATAATCATTACTCATTGCATTATTCCCTTGTCATTTTGGGAGGCATTTCCTAACTTCAATTGGGAATTCATTAGGATAGTCTTCCATTTCATCAAATTTAATAATTTTGAATTTGGGAACATGAATTGTAGGATTTGCATTCTCATTTTGGTCACTATTCCTCATGATTGGTTTAATAGGAGGTTCAATAATAAATGGAAATGGGATATGAGGGGGTGATGAAGGTGTATTTGGTAGATTAGACCTGGGAGAGGATTCAACTGGTTAGGAAGGAGATGGAAAATAAATGGGACTATGTGTTTTATAATCAATAGAAGAGCTATGATAATCCTTAATAATGGGGGGGGGTCAACAAAGATCTCAAAATTATCAGAATATAGATAACCTTTAAAAATTGAGCTATGCCCTTTAATATGCCTCCAAACTTGTCCCTTTCTTCTTTGATGAATACTTAAGGGTGGAACAATCTTCTTAGATGGGTCACCTTTGAAATATGATCTTAGTCCTTATAAATTTGCAAACAAGAATATAATCAAGACTAAAACTTAGCAAAATATTCAAAATAGGCACCAATCTTCCTTGAAACTAGAAAATAAATTTGAAGTAACCACTAAAATCAAACTTCTAGAATATAACAATTAATAAAATATTGTGATACATGTTAAAAATAAACTTTTTTAAACTTAATGATGAAAACAAAGACACTAAAATTTTCAAAATAATGTTTAAAAGGGGACAAAACACCTTTCAACATGCAATTTTAATAGTTATTTGTAATAAATAGTAGAATTTAAATTGTCAAACCTTAAAAACTTCTTGGCACATCCCCAGTCGAGTGATGTGATGTTAACAGCCAAGATAGTCAAATCAATGTAATAACAATAGAGACCTTTATAAGATAAAATACTCATAACTCTCTACAAGAATTTTTAACAACACAAGTGACTAGAAGTTTAGTTTAGTCCTTGGTAATGGTGCTAGAGGAGTGTTGGTTCCTAACTTTACACCTTGTACATTTATCCTTGTACACTTGAGAGAGAATGACAATAAATGATGGAAAATCCACTAGTATGTCCTTGTAGTCAAGGAAGGGTTTAGAGTCAAGATTATACCAATGTATAAAATGATTTAAAGGCACCTAAAAAGGGTATGGTTGGATCCATAATAATTTTGGCTCTACCTAAACCAAGGTGAGAGAACCTATGAAGTATCTTGTTCACATGGAGATATTTTTCAATTCAATCTCGATGGGGATTATTGGCACAAGGAAAAGATATGATTAGGGCATAGCTAGGTTTACACACTTCAACTATGAAGGGTTATCATATGAAATGCATAAATTCTCTAAGTCATACACAAACTACTAATGATAGATGAAAAACATACTACAATCTTCATTTTATAGAGTATTCAACACTAAGGGTCGAATAAGAGACTGCAATGCTAGACTTTAATGTCAAAAATTGCAAACACATTTAAAATATGTGAGATCTTATGCTTTTTCAATGTATATAACACTTATATTATGCAAGGGGTGTATTATTTATAGGCTAGGATAGGGTAGGATAAGTTAGATGATTAAAAAATGGAGGGTGTCATGTTGGTGGCTTCCAAACAAAAGGGTATCTAGCAGTAGTTCATGATAATAATTCTTAGCAAAGATGTAGAAAAACTTTGAATGAAAGATAATGGTAAACACAATATGATCCCTAAGAGATTATAAAATACACTGAGACTAATCTTTCAAATCCCTTTCCCTATTTTATCCATAAACCTAGGGTACCCTAACAATTTATTCAGTAATAGATTATAAAATAATGCCAAAAAGATTTATAATCTAGATCAAAACCCAAAATGACAACTAGTAATGGTCATATAACAAGTTATACGATCAATAATATTTGAAAAATAGGTCATTACACTTCATCAATAGGAAAAAACAAAGAACCACAAGCATTTTCATTAACTTGAAAAAAGAAATATTATAGACATCAATACTTTAAAATACTACCATGGGGACAAGCATGGTGAGATTTCTCTTTTGATAATGGATACATAAACATGATCTCAAAGCTTGGTAATGGATATAAAATAATAACCACCTTAGCATGGGAGATAAAATATACACACAATAATTGATCCTACAAATTTGTTTGTAGAACCTAGACTTAGAAAAAATGGATGCCTAAAACAATCACTTATGACAACCAATAGCCTTAGAAAAAAGGATAAAGCCCCTATTTAAACATTTTTAAATCTATAAATATGGGTTGTAACTTAAAAAATTGTATAAAAAGCCTTCAATTCCACCAATATATTTCCAACTAGAATATGCCCTTTGTCATGCCTGAGATCCTCATCCATTTACAAGAAAAGGATCATTATTGTAATTGCCTCCATAAAGAATGATAAATATTTGCAAAAGCCATTGATATTTTTACTAAATATGGCAGTGAATTCATGATCTATATGATAAAATTCATAATGGATGCCCAAAAAACTATTAGTCATCATATGCAACCACCTAGAGATGCTATTGACTGCTCACCTGCATAACTAGAGGGAGAAAGTCATTTGAAGAACCAAAAAAATTATGTCTTTATATGTAACTTATCTGGAGATGTTCTCCTATTGATCTATTATAAATCATGGAAAATTCTAACTATGAAATCTCTTCTTTGTGCATGCCAAAGAAAGCCATTACCTTGTGATGATTAGAATTGGAAAGCTCTAACTATGATGAAAATTGAAAAGATCTATGACTGTTAAGAAAATATGCTCTATAATGGTAGTTATATGTTCTTTTGTACTTTGAATCATTTCCACATCCTTGAAATAACCATCAATTTTAGATTTTAAACCATAACTTGCCACATACTAACATTTGGCATGCCACATCAGATCCAACTAGGCATTTGTGGGGCCTAAGAGTGATTAAGTCATTTGATTGGCTCTAATTTGGATAATTATCACTTTTTCATGTAATATAAGCCCTTTGAAATATATACCTTAGCGCACATCATTAGATCATCCTTTCCCTAGAAAATGTGAGTCATAGATCTTGTATGAGATACTTGATATCTAATTTTTGGCATGTAACCATGCCAGTTGTTAATTTTGTGTTTGCTTCATAGGTTCCTTAACTTTTAAATATTGGATATGCACCATTAGTTCTATCTAGGAAAATCAAATGCACTCCATTAGAGCATGATCTAAGGGGTGGAGCATTATTGGTTGTCTATAAGTCTTGTATTAAAATGGTGCCACTTGATATCTCCATGGGATCTCTACATCTTACTCTATCAATCTTATCAAGCTAGCACACTCTTACCAAGTGGTAGTATTGCATTCATTCTACACCTTTTTGAAAATTCTTGACTTAATACAAACCATAGATCAAATTATGTACATTTGAATGTGTACCATTAATCTCCAAGAATGTGCTTAATCTTTAAATCATACCTTGTAAGATTAACACTTATCATGATTGTGTTTATCTTAGGTTCCTTTGACTAGTTGGCTTTGGTTACACACTATTGGATCATCCTACTATGTAAATGCATGTCATTAGTTCTACCTCCATTTTAAAATAAACAACTACTTTATGGGGTCTAAAATTGATGCTTCCATAACCATCCTGAAACATTTGAATCCCAATGGCTACTTTCCATGGCTTAAAGTTAAAGTCCACGTGCCTGTCAAAAGACATCCACACAATCATCATACTTGGACTTTAGGAAAATATCTTCGAGACTTTTCTTGTCAAAATTCCTACTTTCATTGGCCCTTTGGTCTTTAGAATAATTTTCTTAGGCCTTTTATCTTTAGCTTTTTTTGTCTTTGGCATAATTGTCCCACAATAATTCTTTGCAACAATCTATCTTTAGAATTTTTGTTTTGTAAAAATTTTGTCAAGCATTCTATATAGATAATTATCTTAGACAAAATGTTTGAGAAAATTTCCCTAAAGGATTTTGACTTCACGCTTCTCTTGCAAGATTTGAACTTTATCAGACCTTTTGCATGGGCAAGATGCCCAAAAGAATTTGGCCTTCAAATTGTCACCTTCATCAGAACAATTGTTTTGGACATTTTGTCCTAAACAATTTTCTCTAAAATGTTGGTCTTTTGCACTTTTACTAAAGGAATTCAACCCTTACACTTTTGTCTTCATTAGGACAATTGCTTCGAACCTTTTATCCAAAAACATTTCCTCATAGAAATTAAACTTCACATTTTTCCAGTAGAATTTGAAATTTGCAATTTTTCCAAAGAAAAACAATTCTTTAAAACTTTTTGCATGGGCAAAATTCCCAAAGGAAAAAGGACTTCTACTTTACAGCAACTTTGTTGAAAGTACCATTCAAGCATTTTGTCAAGGGAACTTACCCTAAAAAAATATCCTTCAACCTTTTGAAATGGTCCTTTAGATCTCTTGAAAGTTCCCTTCAAACTCATTGAAAATGTCCTTCAAATCTTTTGAAAGTGTCCTTCAAAAATTTTAGAAGGTCAAAATACCTGAACAAAATGACCCTTTAGATATTTTCCAAAGGCAAACTAACCCTTCAAATCCTTTTTAAGGGCAAAATGACCCTTTGGGATGTTTGTGTAAACAAAATTCCTAAAGGAAAAATCCTTAAAACTTTTTATAAACACTTTATCTGAAATAAATAAGTCCTTACATTTCTTTTGGGCCTTTGGCATGGGTAAAATGTCACAAGGTAAGTGCCCTTCAAACTTTTTGCCAAAGACAAAAAGTCTAAAACAAATAATTCTTTGTACCTTCTACAAAATAAAGCATTTTTGTCAAGATTTTTCTGTGGGAAAAATGCTCGAAGGGCAAGTTTCCTTCAAAATTTTTTCTATAGACAAAAAATCCCAAAATAAATGACCCTTCAATTTTTTTTTGAAACACTTAACCCGATTTAAAATAAGACATTAAATTCCATCAGAACTTTTGTAGTGTAAAAAATGTCTAATGTAAATAATTATTTGAAATGTTTATCCAAGATAAAAGGCCAAAAGACCTATTTCCATTGAACATTGTGTTCATACAAAAAGCCTAGAAAAGTCAAAGGGAAAGACACATTTGCTAATCAAAGACTAGATTAGGACTTAGCTAATTTCTACATGAACTTAAGCTTCTAAAAGAACATATGGAGATGGAATTTGGGCTAAGTATATAGACATTTACACTTGATAAGGGCCCAATTAATTTAGTGTAATTTTGGGCACTAAAGAGGATAATGGTGAATTGAAATCTCCTACTATAGTTTATTTCTATTCTTCACTATTTTTATGAAAAAATTCAAGTTCATTCCACACCTTTTTCCTTATTTAGAATTTGGATCATATATGTTGGAAAGGATCCAATCCATATTATTAGTGACATATTTAAAATGAACCATTATGTGGATATCACTTTTTATCAAATGCATTCCCTCAATATATTAAGGATTCTAAAAAACTGCTACACCCCTTACTACACCTTTGGAACTACTAACAATGCACCTAGATTTATTCTAGACTTTATCAATACTAATAAATTTTTTATCTTATAGCATATTTGTTTCTTGTAATAACAAAATTTGAGGATTATGATTAGATACTAAGTTACTAACCAATATATATTTACTAGGGTTATTAACCCCCCTTATATGTCATCAGATTATCTTCATTTTTTGCATTAGAGAAGAGTTTGAGGCTTTTTTTAATCACCCTTTACCACTTCTTTTTTAGTTTCCTTCTTTTTAGTTTTTGATTTGGGCTATCTATTAGGGAATTTTGGTTCTTTTCCTATCTCTACTTTCTTCTGAAAGAGTTCATAGCACTCTTCATCCAAGATCTCTCCAACACACCATTACCATAAATGTTAGTACTTCAACATACACATAAATAATAAACCAACTAAACAAAAACAATTGTTATTCACAAATGAGATATGAAAAATTAGGTATGTTATAATGGATAATATTTTCTGAAGTAGGTAAGGATAAATAAGACTCAATCCTAACTAGCTAATGTGGGATAAATCCTCACATAATACAAAACTAGCAAAAGGATGAAAATCTTAGCTAAAACCTAGAAAGTATGAGAAATATACTCTAACACCCCCTCGAGTGAAGCTAGGAACTAAAAATAGAGGATGCAGTGTGAAGTCATGTATCCCTATGGATTCTAATACATCTTTTCAAAGTACATAGATGCTGAGTTTGGGTAACTAGTAAGTGAAAGTAGGAATGATGTTGAATATGAGGATCACTGAACACAAACACTATGATCCAAAATATTAGGTAGAATGATGAACCCAAGGAAGCATTGATTTATCACCTTTTAACATGTTGGTGAGAAATTGGCACAAAGATTGGTATGTCTACCACACTAGTGTCACTGGTGGGGATACCACACTGGTGTCAATGGTGGGGATACCACACCATTGTCACTATATTAATCACCAAGAAGGCCATCGATTCAAGTAATAATCCTTATATGGGTTTTGACAAAAAAAAGTGCCTAAATAAGATACCCATGTATAAAGAAATAATCTAGAAAACATACAAAAAAATTTAACATATACATATAACTCTCATAAAGTGGAGAAAAGAGAGAAAACTAGTAGGAAAAACTCTCCCCCCCCACCAAAAGAGAGAAAAGAAGAAGAGAGCTATAAATCCCCCTAAAGATGATGCTGAAGTAGTCTTCACTCCAAGTAATCAAAAGTCATAAAGGAACTCATCTATAAGAGTGGTCTAAATCCACTACTCGACCACAAAAATAACTAATACTAGGTTTCATTAGAATAGATTCAATAAAGAAGACTATCAAAATTATAAAAGATTAATATATGTTTAAGGAATGTTCAACACCTAAGAAGCAAAATGTACACCACACCCCCATACTACTAACTAAGTGGAGTGAAAAAAAATCTATATGAACACCCCCACCATAATGGGTAGAGTGGATGAAAATGGTCTATATGAATGGTATTAATCCACTACTCAAACACCAAATAATTTGACATTGTATGCAATAGAATATCTCTATATCATGTTGAAAGAGATTATTAACTATTAAAGAAGATAAGATGACACTGGGATTCACCAAAAAAGCTACACTTCAAGCTATGGGAGAATATCAACTATCAAAAAAGTGGTGTCAAAAATATAGATAAGGTCTCTCAAAGAATATGTACCATGGTGGTGATGGAATAGACAAGCAACTGAAGAAGTGAAAAGGTGCCCAAAATAAAGCACACAAATGCATGAAGGTAGATAAGGCTGAATCAACAAACCCACATGTAAATTTATAAATTAATGTTAGTATAATATATGCCATATGTAAAAAAATTCCAAATGGAAACAAGGAAGACACTAAGTTTCACTAGAATAGATCCAAACAAGGAGACTATCAACCTATCAAAAAAGCCATCATAAATCATGAGAGTTGCTCCAAAAACAAGGGAATAGAAATGTACCTCCATTAAAGAAGGCAAGGTGGTAATAAATTTTCCTTGATGGGGACATGACACAAAATATAATAATGTCAAAGTGTTAATACATAAACTATAATATATCATGTTATGGGTTGATGGAAGGGTGTGACAAATGTTGAAAAAATCCATCATGTATGCATAAACACACTTGAAATGATTAGCTACCAAAAATGATAATCTAAAAATCACATGCAAAGGAAATTAGACTCAACCAAATATATGTTCAAGATAATTCAAAGTGCAATAGTGATATAATGAATACAATCTGCACCAATAAAGAGTAATGTGGGCCAAAGCTAATGCAAATAGGACATCAATCATAGCCAAAAATGCATCCAAAATTATAATGAGAGAGTAAATACCTCATGGTTATTATATATCCCCCCTTAAATTTACCACTTTAAATTTTGGTTCATTTTACAAAAAATTAACACCAATAGATAAGACATGAAAAACATTCACTTTTGAAAAATAACACTCAATTTCAAGGTACTGATTCAAAGATATAGTTTTTACAAGGTTATCCCATCATAAATGGGTCAAAAATAAAACATTACACCAAAAAATATTAAATGCTTGGATAAAATTAAATTATTTATACTAAATTTACAAAAAAATTGATCTTAATGAAATTTTTAGTAAAGTAAAATAACAATCTTCCACATAGATCAATCTTCCATGCTGATTTTTCACTTTAAATACAAGATATGGTTTTTTTCTTGATCGCACATAAAAAAATTGCATAAAAATAAAATCATAAGGTTAACTTTAGATCCTCATATCTCATTATATATTTATTATTATAGCTTTATGGAAACCTCTCGAAGTCCTCTTTCCAACATTGAAGGAATTTTCTAAATTAGACACCTATCTGAAGAAAAAATTGATCTACAAGATAGTCATAATTTTATGAAAAAAAATTATAATTTCTCTAAAATATATATGGACAACATAATATATCTAATATACTCAAATTCAAATAATTATGACTAATTAGATACAAAAAAAAATTGATCCAATTATACTTAGTACCATAAAATCTCCACAATAGAGGTGTTTTAAATATGAATAACAAAACCTAGATCTAAAAAAGAACCATAAAACTTATCTAAGGAGTAAATAAAAAATGTGAAAAATGGTATTTTGGAAAATGGTATTTAGAGACCACTCTGACACTAAGATATATTTCAAAACACTATTCATCCAATATCTCTCCAACACATCAACATAGAATTCACAACACTCTTCAGCCAAGATCTTTTCAAAACACCATTACCACAACCATTAACACTTCAATACACACACAAAGAATAAACAAACTAAACAAAACCCACTATTATTCATGAATGAGATATGAAAAATCACGTATAATACAATATATAACCCTTTCTTAAGTAGGCAAGGAGAAATAAAACTCAAGCCTAACTCGCCAATGTGGGATAAATCCTCACATAGGATAAAACTAGAAAAAGGACAAAAATCCTAGCTAGAACCTAGCAATCATGAGAAATATACTCTAATATATTCTTTCCTTTCATAGTGGTTAATTGGGTCCATTATAGTTCATCTTTTCCTTTTTGATCTACATGTTGTTTCACTGATGAACATTATCCCTACTTTGGGGATGTGTGATCCATTATTGATTCGATTGGTAGGTTGGGATACTTCATAAGAAGGGGTGATCTCACCTTTACAGAAATTACTTTAATAATATTTAAACTATACTATATGGGTAAAAGGGGTCTAAGTGATGACCACTTCTCAAATATCTTGCCTTTTATGTGGGTGTATTAGGAATGCCCATTAAATTCCTAAATCTTTATTCTTCCAAATTACTATTTTGGACTTCTCTTTTTTTTGTGAAATAAGGTCTTGATCCTAATGATCATTTTTGTTCACTAGTTTCCCTTGGGTGACCATCGGAGAATCAAGGATTGATGGGGATGGATTGTTCTTTGTAAGATATTCTATTTGGATAGGCTCCTCATCATGAATATTCAAGGGTACTTTTTTAACCCAAAGCGGTTTACTTGGTCAGAGGGTCTTTTATTAACTTGAAATTCTTTGTTCAAATGACTTATAACATTGCAAGTTTTATATATTTTTTCATCCTTTTCATAAACTATTATTTTAATCTAGTCCCCATACTTCGAATTAATCTTTATGAAGTGAAGGAGGGTTTTGTCAATAGTAATGAATATGTTGAATCTATCAATCACCATTCTTCTTTTCAATTTTGTTATTAAGTCAAGAGTGATTAGTTGGTTGAGAGCTTTGGAAATGCCCATAATTACTTCCATCTCCCAAAATTTTAAGGGTATCTCTAAAAAATTAACCCACATAGGGATGTCTTCCATTTCAGTGCTACTTAGGTTTGTTCTTACTTTCCACTTTTTAAGATAGAGGTTTGACTTACCCATGAACCATTAACCCCCTATTATGGAAATACTTAATCATAGCATCATTATTAAATTTTTATCTAAACATGTGGTGACTATAAGTTTTTAAGGTTAGAACATGTCTCATGAGTGTGAACAATTTAGGCATACCATAGTGCATGGCTAGTATTAGTATAAACAAATGATTTAGATGGAGATAACAACTTCTTCGTTTATGACACACTAAATAGATGGCTAGGTGGGGTTTGATTATCTAAATTAGATGGTCCTAATTTGGTTAGATGATTATTAATGAATATTATTTTAGTTTTTTGGGAAGATTCCATTTTGGGGTTTTGATAAGGTTCAAATTGATCCATAATGAAATATTATTTTTTTCTTTATCAAAATCATATTCTAATTTTTAGGGAGAGAATATCATAGCCTCATATTGAATAGGGGATTTAAGAGTGATAACAAAGAGTTTCAAAAAATTATCATCACTCATGTATTGGTATTAGTGTTTTAAAAGTAATAGTTTGAACCCATTCCTTATATATACTGCTTATATACTAAAGAAAGAATGTAGGGTATTTAGTTCCATCATATGTGATAATTGGATACATGCTTCCAATGTTTACAGACATAATGAAAGGAGCTAAATGTTTATTTTGAATATGTTGAATCATTTTTTATTCATATGAGGTTGAGGAATGATATTCACATAGGAATATATGAGAGGATGAGTAATGAAGTTTTTATTCGGCTAAGTTATGGTGACTTGAGGCTGACTAGCAATTTGAAAATTTTGGTTTTGCATTTGGATCATTTGAGATCTAATAGAGGCTTGCATAAGGTTCATTTTATGAACCATTTATGCAAGGATTTGAGTTGTATCTATAAGTGTATTTTGATTAGGGATATTATGAAGGGGATTATCAACATTATTATTAGGAGGAAGGTTCCCAAAATTAGAGTTAGTTTCCCTAACTGATATAGAATAATAAAGAAGTTTATTAAAATCATCGTTATTTTTAGAATGTAAATTTAATAATCATGAATAGTTTCAAATTGGAGTTGTATAAATATTTAGTTTTATTTATTTTATTCACATTACATTTGATATATATTGAGTGATTTTGGAAAAACATGCACCATGAAGAGTTATCTTCAATGGTGGATAAGTTGGGAAGAAAGGATTAACCCATGTAAAATATGAATGGGTTGAGGCTAACAATAAATATCTTAAAATGTGACATCATGATGTTAATAGGCTATACGGATGATAGTGAAAAGTGATAGATTTCATAAAATAGATGGTATCGAGATAGCCAATTCCCTTATTTTCTTAACCTGATAGAAATTACTATATCAAGTTATTTAATTAACTTGTCTATAAACTAGAGAAAATCAAAATATATCAAGTTAATCAATATAGTTAGACAAAAGATAGAAAAAATATTGTCTTGGGATAATTGATGTAGTCAGGTAAAATAAGATTTGATAAAATGAATTATATTAGGTTAGTCAATGTAGTTAGGTAGGAAGAAATAAAACTATAACAGGTTTGCTGATACAATTTAGTATAATATGATAAATAATTATATTACATCAAATTTGTTGATAAATTTAGGGAAACAAACACAAGGAACTATATTAGGTTATCCAATGTAGTTTACACATAAATTTTTGTATTGATCTTGTTGGTATAGTTATGACAAATAACATAAAACTTTATCGAGTTGGATGATGTTGGTGTGTGATACAATAAATAATCTAGACATCACATTACATCTAGCTAGATTTAAAAAATAAGATCAAGTAGATAATATAAAAGGGTTTTATTTATAGTGTGGGATCTCAAATATACTTGATCGTTCATTTATTAGTGTCATCCCAATGTTTCAAAGCACTAACTACTAAGGCTAAACTATGGCCATAACCCACTAACTCTATTTTTTAGCGTATAATGAGAGTAATTTTCCTATGTGATGTACTTTTCTCAATTATACCATAAAATCAAATGGATGGTTGGTTTTTTGAGTATAATAAATTTAAAATTATAGGTGTTTCTAATATACTATGAGTTACATGAAAAATAAAGTTTGTGTTTAGTTTTGTAATATGGTAATGAGTATTATGGTAAACCCCTCACACCATGTTGTGTATAAATAGAACACTACATAACCATGCATGATAGTCACTAAGTAGGTTTCAAACTATTGGAATGCATCTTCTATGGAAAACACAACAAATAAAAAATAAAGTTCAAAAATGAATATTAAATATATATACGTATCATTCAACAAATTGAAATAAATAGGAAAATATAATTGTATTGAGCTAGTCAATGTAGTTGTAAACTAAATAATGTTGAAATGAAACAAGTAGAATTATATCAGGTCGATCAATTTAGTTAGAAAAATTAAACATATATGTATTGAGTTTGTCAATGTATTTTGTGCAAACATAGAATATATTTGGGCTGGATGATGTAGCTCACAGATAGGAAATAAATTGTAGTAAATTGGCCAATGTAATTAGTTCAAAGGAAAAACTAATAAAAAACTATATTAGGATGGCCATTGTAGTTCGCTGAAGGTATGAAGGTAAGATTAATTTTCATGCTAGGTACACTAGAATGTATGAAAATGATAGGTTTATCCTAAAACTATTCTATCTCAATAAATCTGAACTTGAAGAAGGTTAATCAAATAGAGTCTTGATACTAAATGTTTGGGCAGTGATAAATGGACCTATAGATCTAGAATAAGTTTGCCTATCTTACAATACCAAGAGGAAAGGGTTACAAAAAATAATACTATAGAAAATTGAAATATATAACTACACCTATATGATAATAAATAGTTTATAGTAAGAAATACAAGTAGTTATGCAAGAAAAAAAAGTAAAGTAAAAGGGAATTGTTAGAATGATAAAAAGGGTAAGGTTCCATGGTTGACAAATGGGGGTCTAGGAAACCTTAAACATAATATGTCAAATTTAATCAATCTTATAGATAAACTGACTTATTTTGATGTGGATATAACTGATACAAGGATACACACATTAATTCACCAAGCAATAAGCAACATCTAATCTACTAAGTAAATAAAGGAAAGATTAGAAATACTTAACTTGAAGTGGACCTATTGAGCCTCAATATCCCCCTTATATAATGGTGCTTTAAAATATATTTTTATTATTTTTAAGACCTAAAATAGTTCTTAGAATACATAAAAATAATCTTAATGATTTATATAATTGAATCTTGAAGAATTCCAAAAGACAAGCCTCTTCAAGATATGGTTCTGGACCTAACTCCTCCGAATATGACTTAGGTCAGAAGTGAAAGTGAAATAAAAGTGAATAGATTATATATGATATATGTGGAATGAAATATGAATTATATATATATATATATATATATATATATATATATATATATATATATATATATATATATATATATATATATACTAATCTAATACCTAAAACTAACCCTAAACACTAATCTAATGACATCATGCAAATTAATATAGTACAAAAGTTAAAAAACTTGTTCAAAATTACATCAAGTTGGTTGATACAATACATCAAAGTAAAAGGTTATAAACTGATCATATCATCCTAGGTGATGCCATAGGATATAGGTAAACTAACATATTTAAATAGGATATGTTGGAAGGATGTAAGTAGAAGGACAAATTTAAATAATCTAAACTGATAAAATAATTGGCATATCATGACCTAGATATCAATGTCGTTTAAAAAAATCACCACAAGCCTACCCACCCCTTTATAGGTACACACTTTAAGGCATGCACTTATGGATATTTATTCTCAAAAAAAATCTCTAATAGAAATCATCAGTAAATGATAAAGTGAAAAATATTATTTGTATACACTAAGGACATGCATTGAACATAAAAGAGGTGTTTTAAGCTAGGTGTGGTGTGTTTGTAAATGTACATGAGGTTATTTTCTAATATTTTCCTATTTTTAATATGTTATTTATGTTCATAAGTTATATTTTTTGAGTTTGGACTAAAACTTTACTATCATTTACTAAACTTGTCATTATTTTTGTATTATTTGGCTATCTTGGACTATGCATTTCTTCCCATTTTGTTTTAGTTTAAAATTATAACTATAAAAAAACATGTTATACCACCATAAGTGCTTCATATTTGAATTTTAATTTATAAATTGAGGATACTATGTGATGTTTGGATTAAAAATAAATAGGATATAACACATTTTAAATCCATGAATAATTCAAAATCACCATATGGGAAGATAAGGTAAACTTTTGAAACAATTTTAGTTTTTTTTATGATTTTTTTTCAAATAAAAGCATGTTTTTTGGTGGATATTCCAATAAGCTAACTATTTTTCTAAGTTTCATACACAGCAAAAAATAGATATTATGTAACCTCTAAAAATTTTGGATCTCAATGAAGATTACATTCAATCTAGGGAACTAGTTGTATGTATTGGGTCTTATAGTGACTTGTGGTGAGATATCTATGAGCAATGCAACTTCTAACCCAAATGGTTCGGATAGGATATAGATCCTATATATACTTGGGGTGATTGGGATGATAATGGATATAATCTAAAGTGGGTAGGACTCAAATAAAACTATAAATATAATGAAATTTAAGGCATAAAAAAAATCTATAAATAGAGATCATGGGTTCATTCTAACTAGATTTAGGATAAGGAAAAGTACCACAAGCTAATGCTTATAGCTTATTGGTTTAACACATAGAGATGATAAACATAAAAAATGGATATGAGGGGATAAAATTCAATTAAATTAAGGTCATTAGGTAAAGGTTAGTGTCACTAATATTTCATTTTCATCTCCTAATAAAATATTACAACTAATGAACATACAACACCTTTGACTAGCTATAGCTCAACCTAGGAAATTACGTTGAAATGGAACTTTTGAAAAAGTATTAAAGGTTAGAATTAAAAAAATTATGTGAAATAAAGATTTATCAACCTAAAAATATTTTTTCATATTATTAATTTAAAAAATAATACCAATTTATCACAATTGAAATTGTTGTAGAGTATATCAAAGAACTAGTTACTAGTCAAAAAAGCACATACTTAATATAACATAGAAATGAAATAAATATTCATACAACATAGACTTATAGAAAAAACCAAAGGATTTTTTTATCTATATTAAATTCAAAAATTTCCCCTCCTTTTTGAAATTATTAAGATCCATGTATATATAGGCTTGGGATGGGGATGCCTCATCACACAATCTATTTTCAAATTTTAAATTCATTTTAAAAATATCTCCTAAAGGGGTGCATATGAGACACTTGGAAAAGGATGACACCAATATACAAAAAATTTCTACAACAAAACTCTAATACCAACAACCTACATCATTATGGAGGGTATTTCCTATGATGAGGTAGTTATAGTTGTGGAAACTTGTGCCTTAGTGATTGTTGTCATTGTAACTAGAGTTACAACTAAGGTTAGCTTCATTACCTACAAATTATTTGTAACTAAAGTGGTCAATTAAGCCTTATTATTATCTTAAATATATAAATATAAGGCATGGCTCACCTAAAAGTCATTCTCAATGGTCCTTAAGTCTAACAAAGGTATTTTAAAAATCTAGGAGAGCTTATCTATTAGTTTTCTATGTGTTTTGAGTGCATACCCAAGATATACATAAATATTCTCTATTTTAAAGACCATAATTATGTCAAATTCACCAACTATTTTAGTTCATCATGTGTCTTTTACATTGTGCATTCAAATTCTTCTTTGAAACTATTCACTATTTTTTGAAGGTCTTCAAAGATGGCCTTAAGGACCAATTCCCCACTTTGATCAATCACACCACTATTCCTCATATCCTCCAAAATTTTCATCGATTTAATTTCATATCTAATGAGTTGTTGCAATATAATTTTCATCTCTTGATGTCACTTGATCAAACTATCCCTCCTAGTAGTTGAATAATTATGGGCCCATGTTGCATCTAAAGAAGTTATTAAATTTAGGTGACTATAAGATTTATCCTTGACTACTAAGATAAAAAATAATAGTTTAGCATTCATATTATTCATATCCTTTATAAGGGAGGAGACTTCTCCCCATTTGGGTTATGACTCATTATTTTTAAGGACATCATATAACTTCTGGGATACTCCCTATACACTGTCTATGAAATGCCTTAGAGGTTGAATGAAATCCCTTCTTATAGGGCCTCCAAAAATTATCCCCTATACATTTATTTTATCACTCCTATAGAGTGCATAAAAGTATATGGGTTATTTATATGACCACCCAAGTTAGAGGATTGCATCCTACATTTCTTAGTCAAAGAACACATATTTTGTCTACTCCAATTCCACCTTTTGTCCTTCATCCATGATGGTTTTCCTTTTAATATTCATCATAGTCTTAAGTTCCTTATTAAAATTAAACATATCTATGGGTTGTTCTAAAATTACAAATTCATTATTCCCTCTTCTACCCATTGCATTTTTTTAATCCATTCAAGGATATTCAAGGAAGCTAGTTGTTGTGAAGGCTCTACCTATTCTATAGGAGTGGAACATGGGTATTTCCTTAGGGGGGACATAGGATTGGGTGAAGATGTTTCCAATTAAGGAAAATAAATAATATCCCTTCTCCACCAGTGACCCTCTTGGGATCCACTTTATAAATGAATAGCTTCTCTTTGTTTAACCCTTTCTTTATTGTAATAGTAGACAAATCTATTTTGGATGTAGGACCAATAGATAATCCCAATTTAATGGATGGCTAAGGAGGATTAACTAAGGATGAAAATATGTTATTATAAACTATAATTTCAAAATGTACCTATTTATTTATCTTAGAGGGATGAAGGCTTGAGGCCACAAATAATGATTGAGTAGGATGGGTATTGAGCAAAATTTTCAAATAATGTTATATATGTATGATTAACCCAAATATGACATTTTGAAGCTTGTATATGGGAAGACAAAACTTGCATTATATGGGTTATGGTTAGGGTTTGAAAAACTAGAATTATATCCACTTGAACCTTATTTATTCAACAAAAATAATCCAAAATATGAGGAATAACTACTATCAAACTAGTTGGGACATAAGTAGTTATAGTATAGGAGAGGGAAAATAAGTTGGTGCACTCACTTTTTATGTAGTATTAACCTAGGAAACCAATGCTATAGATGTCATTACTATTCCATGAAGTTTTGAGACTGGAGGTACATTTCCAAATTATCCCTATGTTAAAGTTAGAGGTTTCAAATCTACTTCACCTCCATTATATCCACCATGGTCATGAATAAATTCAATTAGGCTTGAACCAATCTTTAAAGTTTTAGTGTCCCCAAACTGAGCTTCATCTAACAATGATTCATCCTCTAGGTCACTCTTTATGGTCTTGTTAATAGTCTTGGACAAGGAGGTTTATGTCTTATCTTCCCATTACTCTTTTATGGACCACTATCCCTTTATGATATTCCCTTTACCATTTTCACCATAAGTTGAGATTTATAGGGGTTCCACTTCCTCAAAGCATTTTCTTTTATTATTTTCTTCCCTTGAGATCTCCTCTAAGGATCCCTTTGTTGGAGTTCCCTAAGGGGAAACTAAAGGTACCTTTAACTTTATCTAGTACATTAGATGGGGTCTAATAGGATTAGTAGTTTCCACTAAAATGGGGGAAGTAGTATAAATTCAATTTAAAGGGATAATGGCAATGATGAGGTGGTGAAAACAAAGGTTAATGGAGGGGGAAGTAGGGAATTAGGCAAGCCATAAATTATGGGAAGGAAATATGGGAGGAAAACTTATTACACTAATGTTAGTAAACTGAAAGGAAACACATAACTTAGGCCACAAAGTTGAGTTATACTTATAATATCCAATAGTGTGGTAGTCATGTGAGGAGGAGTAGACACTATGGTGGTTTTTGTAAAGTGACTATAAGGATGGAGTGTTGAAGTGGACCCTAAGTGATTCCTTGTTCACTTCCCATAAAATCTTACCTATATGTTACAACCTACTCCCTTACTAGGATTTAAACTGACGAGAGGGGTTTAAGAGAGGGCTTAAAATCCCAAATCTCTTTCTCATTTATTTGATCATCCTCCTTGGTGTTATTGGGGTTGTACTAAATATGTATAGATACCATCATTGACATATTTACTTGGTTAATTCAAGTATCAAATTTTATGTCATTTAGGACATCAAGGAACACCTCATCATGTATAAATGACACATGTCCACACTCAATTTTCACCCTAGCTCTAATTTTATTAAGTTCATCCTTAATCTTTTTGCATCTATAGGGTACCCACTTGAAGTCATAAGATGTTCTAATCATACCTTTTGGATGAAAATGATCCCATATGGTGTACCTAATTTGAAAAATTTTGGTGGGGGTTAGGTGGATTTCCCACTATTTGCCATTCCTTAGGGAAAAATCCACTGAATCTACCAATTAAACTATAATTTCTTACTTTGTCACCTTATTTGGCACCAATAAAAGGAGATACATGGGAAGGGATTTGGTTCCCTCAAATTTAATATTTTTATAATTTATGTATAGCCAATATATATTAGTCCTTCTAAGAGTCCTAATATGATCAGATAACTTTGGCATATCCTTTCTATAAATGCCCTAGTATAGTATTAGATAGAAGGTTGTTATTAACTTGGTCATGTTCTTTTTTAATTTTTGGATGTGGAGGATATTGAATTCATCACAAATTATGTTCTTAGGATATTTAGGTAAGGGTTCCTAGGGTTCTTCAAAAGTTGAGTGGACTATCCCACTTATGCTATTTACTAGATAAGACATCATATAAAAATTACCATATCATTAGTTATCTAAACTACTAACTTGGTAGACCAAGTTAGGGGTGTCAATCAGGTGTACTACCCTTGCGATAATGTGTGCTACTTCTCACTCTTACTAAAATATTGGATTCTCTCCTAATTTTGGGTGATTTTAAAATGGATAAAATCTATAGATTTAGGTTTGGTTCCCTTGATGAACTCACTAAATCTGATCCTAATCCTACTAACTAGTTATTATTTATAAAGGGAAAGGGTGAAAGGATAATGCTTGCACTAGAATTGAAATGAAATATTGGAATAAATGTGACAAAATAATGTTTATGAAATTTTTTAATTATAATTAACGCTCTTAGAAAGGGAAGGCATTTTCATAAATTATCTTCACTTTAGGTATATGACTTCTACAATAGTGTTTCATACAAAAGGATTGACAAACTCACTCTTTATATGGAAGGAATGAAAGGTTATTAAATTCACATCCAAACTTAGAATTATATTGAACCTAGATACTTATTATGACCTATAAATAATCAAATATGTTGTAAGAAGGTACAAAAATTAGACATTAACATAGGAAAACTATTGATTCACAATGTTATATCAATGTAAATCACCATACACTTCATAAAATAACCTAAAAATTAGAGGAAAATATCTTTCTATTTCTTCAAGAGGTGTAGTAAAAAACTTTTATAGCCTTTCATCATATCTAAAGCAAAAAGTGATAAGATATGTTGGAAAATAAAGTAGAAATAGAAAATAATAGGAGAGGGGAGATAAACCATACCTAAAATAGGGATGACTAACTTTGTCTTCAAACCCTTCAAATCACCACATAGTGTTTCTTATATTTTATCTTTTCACTCTTTCCCAAAAGTGTCATAGGGTTAAAGTAGCACTTGTTGGATAAGCTTGAAAAGGTCTTAAACATTAATTGGTCAATCTTGACCACTTTGAAAATGCTTAAATCCTTGCTCGTATAGCCTATATACTATATCACATGTCCTTCTTAAAGAATAAGTCACATCCTTTAAAATAGGTCTTCAATTATTCATTAATTTCTATATTAAAAACTTTTCCTAATCCATTTATGAGGTCTTTCCACTTTACTTGGGCTGTTATAAGGATCCTTGAAGCATATTTGACCCTTTCAACTTATTAGGTGTAGAAGGGAAAGGTCTTGTTAAGACTGTTATAGACTATTTCAAGCCTTTGAATGTTATTTGAAAATGAATTTGACTTTTTATTATCCTTAAAATGGAATATAAGAGAGAATCAACCACTAAAAACCTTGTTAATAACTTATATGCCTTGATTTGGTTTATTGTTTACTTGAAATCCTCCTTAAACAATGCGGCATAAGAAAGAGAAAAGTTGGTTTTTCTTTGAATAAAAAAATATTCCTCTATGGATATATTATTAACATGATATTAGACCTTCATCAAGGCATTTATATTTATCAAACTCCCAAACAGATGTGATTTTTTTCTATTTACTTACTTTTCCACCTATTCCTTATAGCCCTAAAATAGGTAAATCTCCTTATGTTTAATAATGTGAATTTTAATTAAAAATAAGAATGATTTTGAGGACCTATTATCCCCTTACATATCCATTCCATTTTTTAGGATCCAAATCTAAGTATAATTGTCCATTTTTCTTCTATTTCTCTCTCAAATTAGGCTTAATTACACCTCTTAGGCCTAGAAATAGATATTTGACCCACATGGCCACCTACACATGTGAAAACTCCAAAAAGTTTTTGATTCAATTTACCTAAACTAAGAGCATGATTCATGTCAAATTTAAAGTTATGAGGCCTTGTGTATGTGGGTAAACTAAGAAATGGCTATTACTAAGAGTAGGTACTTATGCATGCTTGAGAGGTAGTTTGAGTGTGTTTTCATCAAAATTGTAGTTTTTGAGACTTTTAAATTATTTTTTATACATGTAAAACCTTTATACAACTCATTCCATGAGAGAGGTCTCTTATTTCACTCATAGGCTTTCATATAGGCTTGTTGGCTTGAAAAACTAGGTTTTCCTCACTTTTTGACCAAGTGGCCAGCTTGTAGAGATGGTATAACATTTTGAGAGATATATAGAAGAGTTTATATGATATTATAAACTCTATAAACTCCTTATAATCATTTTTTAATGTTTTATAGATTATCTCATTACTTATACCTTCATAATAAAGCCTTTAGCTACATATTTAGCCTTATTCTGTATGGTATTGTACCTACACTTGTGAACCAATACCCTAAAATGGAGCTCAAAAAATTAATAATTAAATTAATCTCATTTTGAGGTCATAACATTTCATTTTAAGGTATTAATAATTAAATTTTCTCTATTAGGTTAGTTATAAGGTTTAAGAAGGGTTTAGAGAGGTATAAAGTCTTAACAATGGCTCATACAAGACATGGGTCCATTACAAAAACCAATGTTAGTATATTGGAGCAAAGGGACCTATATAATACCTATAATGTAGATATATCCCCATGAAACTTCTCCAAGAAGTTCCAAACAAAAAAATTATCTATTTGGGTTGGTAGACTACTTTTGGTGAAATCTAGGAGAGGGAAAGAGTTTGTATTGGCATTTTAGAGTTTGATTTTTAGTTACAACACTTTAGGGAGGTCTAAAACATTCATTTTACCTTATATAATGTCCTCCTTCATCATTTATTACCTTAATATTTTCTACAACATCTTTCTCCCAAGCATAGGGTTTGTGAGCAAAACCATGTTGTTAACCCTAGCTACTACATTTATCCCCTTTCACTCTAACTGAGACTTTCTTAGATCTTAGTTATCATAGTGAGTGTTTAACCCACTCTCTCAGTCCTCTTAATCACTAGTATTTTCCATGATAAGGCTATTTTACCCCTTTTAGACACTGTGCACTATCAATGATCATGGTCAAAGATTGGTTGTAGGTGACTTTAACTATTTATTTGGCCTAAATGGATAAAGTGAATGTAAGAAGACCTCAAATAGGTCTAAATAAACCTATTTTTCCTTTTATCACCGTATGAAGGTGATTAAACCTCACCTTTCTCCCTCACACAAGATTTCTTCATACATTTAGTACACATGCCTCTATAACCTCGTAGACATGTGAGTGTTCTTTTGAAATTTAAGAGATATTTTGATTTTAATGATTATTTATAACTTTACAAGTTACTATGCAATTTCTTGTTCATCCAAAATTTAATTTCACCATTTTGCTTCACATTCATCTTCTTGACCTTGGAGACAACTTGAGCTCAATTACGATGACTTGTAGATGGTCATTTGGAGTTATTATACTTAAATGGATAAGGTTAATACATTAGGGCCTTGACTAGGTCTGATCAAACCTCCTTCACCTTCTATCACTTTATCAAGGTTCTTAAAATTTAACTTCTTCCTCTTGCTTAAGTTCCCCTCACATGATCACATATAGGCCTAACATGTTGACTTAAATTGTAGACTTCTAAAGTAAATTTTCATTTCTCCTTGTTACTAATATTCTTTCTCTTTAATGGATAATGTTATAGTCATTATATGTACTGTACTCATCTATCATATCCATCTTCCATGTAATCTTCACAAAATTTCACATTGCATAAAAGCTTTCTATTTGAGCCAAAATACCATTGTTGTAGGTGCACATTTAGTGCTTCAATTTTAGATGTAAAATACATCCTTCCCAAAAAGGTTCTTGGATCTATTGGTATCCTTATCACTTATTGAAATTGTCTCCAATTATTTATACTCCTGAAACTCTTCATGAGGTCTTGAAGGCTATAAGGTAATCATAGGTCTATAATAATATTTCAAAGCCTTAGAATATGTTCTACCTCTTTGAGGTATTACTAAATTTATTCATATTAAAATCTCTTCTTGGATCACTCAACTTACCTTATTATTCCCAAGATGCCAAATGCTTATTATTGATATCATTTAGAGTTTTTAGTGAAAACCACTTACCTTCATGACTATAACATGATGATTTCTTGAAGTATCCTTATTGAGTGACTACTATAGGTGTGTATTTTTCCCATTGTATATATAGGGGACAAATATGTGAAATGTCTCTAACATCTTATCAAGATGAATTTACCTTGCTGACATACGAGTCTCCAACTAAACTTTGCATGTAAGCCCATATCTAGGCTTATAAATATTGAAACAAGGTTAAGACCAAAACCTTAAAGTTTCTAACTTTAATTCTTCCAACCTAATGTTAATGAAATCTTGCTATAATTTAAAGGATGTAAAGCTTAAAATTTGAAAAAAATCATTAAATAGAGCTAAAATGTGATTTAATGACATCAATATGAAATTTTCTTGGTAACTTATTTAATGGGTGTTTGTTGTAAACACCTCAATTGTCAGATCCTAGTTTCCTTCATGACCTTCTTCACACCAAATGGAGCTCTTAAAATAGACAATATTTCCTCACACTTCTACTAAAAACTCCTCAACTATTGTTTTGTCTATTCTAGATATCATTTTTTTTATCACTTTGAGAACCTCCATGAAGCCTTCTTTGGCATTTGGTTAGAAATTTTTTTATTCTCACTTGATCATAATGATGAGGTTGTGGGCATTATTGATGATCTCTCTATAAACCTCTTTGTGCATAGATAACCCATATAATCCTATCACCATGATACATAGGCTTGATTATGGAATTTAGACATATAAGGACTAATTGGGTCTATTGTTCTCATGAGTGTCACTAGTTACCTTGAATATTCATAGAGGGTGATAAGAAACAACTTTATTCCATTATACAAAATTATTTATATTCATGACTCCTCTATTCTTGTCACTCACCATAATGTTCTTTTAAATTCATCATTAGACTTATGAGTGTTTTTTTGAGATTTATAAGAGTGTGGTCTCCAAAATGTCATGTGTATTTCCTTCTTAAGGTGAATCAAGACTTTCTCACATTTTGGGAATCTAAAAATATCATGCTAACCTCACTAAGATACTCTTATACATTTGAAGCTCACTGATTGCAACTATATGTTATGAAAGACAACATCTCACTCAATTTATCTCAAGGAAGACCATCTTTAAGATGAAGGTAGATGAACTTTTTGTTTGAATTTGAGAGGTGTATAATGACTAAGATAACAATTCTAGAAACCTTAATGATAAAAACACTCACTTGACAACCCAAAACAGGATTCAAAGTTGCTTAAATAGACCATTCAAAAAGACACCATAAGAGAGCATTTTTATTTCATAAGTACCTTATAAAAATGAGGTACCTAATGAATCCAACATGTAAAAATTCCTATGTGACTCTAAAATTACCCCACCATAAATATTTTTCTCCACCAGGTTATGAAGTGAAGAAATGGAAGCAAACCTAGACCTTGTCTAAATGAATAAACCATTTTCACCCCTTATACTCTTAACAATTATTCATAAATATGGGGGGATGAATATGAAAACTAACTCATTAACTTGAATTTGATTAGGGTCACTATCATTTCACAAGATATTTGGACCTAACTCTCTCTCTCCTAACTATACTAAGTAAAATTTGATGTCCTTCCTAAAGCTAGCAAAGAAATTGATATGAGAGAGAAATTAGTTTTTTACATTTTGGCACTTGAAAATCCTTATAAACCAAGGATTTGACATTTAAATTAATAAATGAATTCCTTAAGATAGTTTTAGGTTAATTTTACCTTGAAAATTTGTATAGACATCCTCAAAAGACCCATTTTGGCACTAAAATGGCTATAACTACCTAAGAAAGCTAATGAAACTACTAAAAAAAGTATTCATTAGACCTTTTCATGTTTTAATAGGTATATAATGATATTTACAACATTATTTTGATGCTTAACTTCCATAACCTTGCAAAACCTACTCTAGAAGCCATAAAGTTATCTAAAATACAACCAACTAGGTTATGAAGTTAGCCAAAAATATGACCAAACTATTTAATCTTTAGTAGAGAAGCTCATGACCTTTACACCAAATATGAAACTTATCAAGACACCCTACATCCCTTTGAACACTTGAAAACCACTGAAATAACTCAAGAGGTGGCTAGATAAACACATATATATGTTGATCAAAACCTTAAACTCATGAAATTTACCTTAAAATATCATAAATAAGGTTCTAAATGAACATTCCAAGGTAGTAAAAATACAAACACCATTATCCATGAGGTAAAAAAGCATGATGATCAAAGTTTCAAATTGTAAGGATGATAGTTTGACTTGTGAGGTAAAACTTGTAAACATTCTGGTGACTCAATTAGGAAACATACTTTATATGCTTATGAACTAGACAATTTACATCACTTTTTGACTCATGAAATACCTCTTACATTTAGCAATGAACACTAATAGACCTGATCAATTACTATAAGACTCCTGACTTGAAATAAGACAACTACTTTTCCTTTTAGGAATAAGTGATTAAAATTAATTAATTATGCAATAATATGCAACATGGAAATCACTCCTCAGAATCATAGTAGTAGAGACATATGGAGTAAAAATTCATATGTAAGCAAAAATATACACATAACACTGATATAACACGATTCACCCAATGTGGGCTACATCCACCAAGAGGATCTCAATAATATTATAAATGATACTAAAAAGAACTCTAAACAAGAAACATCTCATAGAGATAATTTTCTCTAGCCTGAATTCACACCAAAATTCTTGGGATGCAAAGCTACACCTCAAAACTAATCACATTGATCGTAGAAAAAATGCAGAGCTCAAAACTCAATGGAAAATACACTAAATAATGTGTTACCCCTCTCCCCTATTTATAATTTTAAAAATACCTTGAAAATGTCTCATAACCATAAGGATAACCAAAATAAGGCACAAAATAAGGGAGGTTTCAACCACATAATCCCTTGATTCTCTCAACACCTTTAAATCATACCCACTTCCCCAAAAACATGCCACAAAAAAGGGAAGTGGTTAAAATTTGTCTGAACATAGTAAAATGTAAGTATTTCATGTTAAAATTATCTTGGTAATATTATTTTTAACTTAGGGGTGTTAAAATGAACTTCACATTTAACAATCTCCCACTTGGAGTTTGTTTCCCCTTGAACAAAATTTAACACTCCTCCATGATCTTCATGAAGACCAACCAAATCTGAACATAACCTCAACTTCTCTAATGTGACTACCTTGGTCATCATATTCACATGATTCTAGATAATATGTATCTTCTCTAGCTTCACCATATTTTCCTCCAAAGTTGTCCTGATGAAATGATACCACAAATGTATGTGCTTCTTCCTCAAGTGCAAAGCAAAGTTCTTGGCTAAATGTATAACACTCTAACTATCACTATGTAGTCCCCCAAATTCTTACTTATGCCCCAACTCATTAAGTAACTATTATAACCAAATTATCTCCTTGTTAGCCTCTATAGCAGAAACATACTCAGCATCTATGGTTGATAAAACCATAAGCTTTTATATCTAGGAAATCCAATTAACCATTATATCCTTGATAGTAAATACATAACCTATCAAGCCCCTCCTACTATCAACATCTTTAGCCATATCCAAGTCCACATAACCATGCAAATTGATGTATGATCCACCAAAACATAATGTTATACCCATGGTTCCTGACAAATATCAAATAATCCATTTCACTGCTTGTCAGTGCTCATAACCTAGATAACTCATTTACCTACTTACCACTCCCATTGCATGGGAAATTTCTAGCCTAGTATAGACCATATCATGCATTAGGCTACCAATTGATGATGAGTAAGGTCCCTTATAAATCTTTAGATTTTCATCTTCTATCTTGGGACATTGATCCTTTGATAATCTAAAATGGCTTACTAAAGGAGTCCCAATTGGCTTAGCATCCTACATACTAAACCTCTCCAAAACTTTCTTCACATACTCTTCCTAGGTTAAGATCAACTTCTTCTCCTTCCTGTCTCAAGTTATCCTCATACTGAGGATTTGTTTTGCTACACCCAAATCCTTCAGGGAAAAGGAATCACCAAGATGTTTCTTGAGTACTTGAATCTATTGCATGTTCTTTCCTGAAACCAACATATCATCCACATACAAGCATAAGATAATATAATCACCATTCTCAAATCTTTTGACATACATGCAATCATCAAAATGACACCTAGAGTAACCCTCTTCCAACCTAAAACTATAATAAAATTTATACCATTATTGTGGAGCTTGTTTAAGGCCATAAAATCTCTTTTTTAGTTTGTACACCAATTTATCCTTTCGTTCAAACTATTAACCCTATGGTTGTTCCATATATAATTCCTCCTCCAAATCACCATGAAAGAATTTAGTCTTCACATCTAATTATTCTAAATTCAAATCCTCTACTATAACTATATGAAGCATAGTTCTAATAGAAGTCATTTTAACAATATGAGAAAAAATCTCATCAAAATCAATACCTTTCTTTTGTGCAAACCCCTTGACCACTAATCGATCCTTATACTTTTTCCTTCCTCCATCCTCTTCTTTGATTTTATATACCCACTTATTCTATAATGCTCTCTTTCCCTTGGGTAGCTTCACCAAATCCCACATCTAGTTCTCCATGAGAGAACTATATTCTTCTTCCATGTCTTGTTCCCACTTCTTCCTAACATTAACCTGCATTGCTTCCTCAAAACATTCTGGTTCTCCACTATCAATAAGTAAAAAATAACTCAAATATGGGGAAAAGTGTTCAAGATCTTTTCTTACCCTAAGAAACCTTACTATACGAGTTTGGGGTTCCTATGTAGGAGGTTACTAAACTATATCCTTGGACATTTTACCATTTGTAATATAATTTAACACTATGTACTATTTTTATTCCTATTCCTAAAACTAGTCCTTATACATTACTTTTTATTTAAAGATAACATCCCTAGACTAGAATATTTTCTTATCTCTAAGACTCCAAACTCAGAAACCAAAGTCATCCTCACCACCAATAAAGGTGCATCTCTCAAAATTAGCCTCTAACTTCATCCTATCCTTCTTGGGAACATGAATTAATTCCTCACATCTAAAGACCTTAAGAAAATAATAATTAACTTTCTTACCAACCAAGCTTCCTCAGGTATGCCTCCATCTAAAGGCACTGAAGGTCCTCTCTTAATCAGATATAATGTTGTACTAATTGATTCTACCCAAAACATTAGGGGAATACTTACATGTAACCTCATGATCCTATCATGCTCCATGATTTTCCTATTCATCCTCTTTGACACTCCATTCTCCTATGTTGTCCTTGAAACCATCCTTTGCCTAAAAATTCCATTCTATGAACAATAATAATCAAATTCTTTGCTACAATACTCACGTCCATAATTCAACTTGAGACATTTCAACTTGAGACCTATTTCATTCTAAACTAAATATTTCCATCTCTTTAATGTTTCAAACACATCATATTTATTCTTAATGCAATAAACCCAAATTTTCCTAGTTGCATCATCAATAAATGTAACATAATAATTTGAACCACCAATAGAAGATGTATGAGTTGGCCCCCATACATCTGAGTGAACCAACTCCAACTTATTATCCTTCTTTATAGGTCTAACCCTCAAAAACTTAACTCACTTCTACTTCCCATACCCATAGTCATCATAAAAGTCCAAATCAACCTATTTAAATCTAGGCAACTTGTCTTTCAAGATCTCCATGCCCTTTTGGCTCATATGACTAAGCCTGTAGTGCCACAAAGTTGGATCTCCATCTATAGAAACTAAATTATAGTGATCAACACTAATAATCAAATACAAAGTAGTAATTTTCTTACCTCTCACAACCACAAAAGTACCCTTGGTAACATTTCAAGAGTCTACTGATAACATCACCGAATAACCCTTAATGTCTAATTGCCCTGTTGATATTAAATTATGCCTTAACTATGGGACATGTCTGACATCCTTCAATAACCATGTTTTCCCATTCTTCATATTCACCTAAACACAACTTTTCCCTACTATACTTCATGGTTCATCATTACCAAGATAAACATGTCCAAAGTCTCCTTGAACACAATCCATAAAATGATGCCTATGTGGGGTGGCATGAAAAGAAGCCCCTAAATCTAATACCCAAGATTCAAAAACATTGTCTAAGGAAAGAATTAAAGAATCTTAAATAACATTACCTATTGTCATATATACCTCCTTAGTCTCTTCATGTTTGGTTTTCTTGTCTTGAAGTTCTGAACATTCCTTCTTTGTGTGTCCACTTTTCCCATAGTGCTAGCACACCATCTTGTTTCTAGATTTAGATCTTCCCAAACCCTTTGACTTTCCATGGTTTACTTTGCTTCTATCATTTTATCTCCCTCTAGTCTCCACCATAAAATCATTCCCTAAAGATGATTCATCGATGGTTTCCTCACTAAGAATCACACCTACAACATCCTCAAACTATAAACATCCCTTAGTAGGGATGGCATTACTCACATCTATAACTAGGTTATTCCAACTATTCTATAAGGAGAACAAAATCAATAAAACTTTAGCTTCATCTTCAAATTTAATACAAATAGAATTTAGCATACTCACAACCATATTATAATTATTCAAATGATCAACTACAAAACCATTTTAAGACATTTTCATACTAAATAACCTTTTCATCAAAAATATTATATTAGAGGCAAAGGGTTTTCATATAACTCCCCTAATTTATTCATCAGACCAAATGTAGTCATCTCCTCTAAAATATTGAAGGAAATGGAAGATACAAGGCATAATTGTATGACTCCTAGTGCTTTCCTATCGAGAAAATTCCAATCTACCTAATTTATACTTGAAGGTTATCCTATTTTCCCCATCAAAGGGAGATGAAGATCCTTTTTAAATAAGTAATCTTCCATATACATCTTCAATAATATAAAATTCTACCCATTAAATTTTTAAACTCTAGATCTTCCACTATCTGAGCTTCCATTGAAGTTAATATCTTTCCCTATAATTCACCACTTTAACAAAACCATTAAAGCTAGCTATGATACCAATTTTTAGGAATAAGGTATTAAAATTAATTAATTATGAAATAATATGCAACATAGAAATCATTCTTTATAATCATAGTACCAAAGACATATATGGAAGAGAAATTTAGATCTAAGTAAAAATACACACATAACACCAATATAACATGGTTCACCTAATGTGGGCTATGTACACTAAGAGGATCTCAATAATATTATAAACAAGAGTAAAAAAAATCTAAGCAATAAACCTTTCATAAAGATAATTTTCTCTAGCCAGATTCACACAAGAATTCTTGAGATGCAAAGCCATACCTTAAACCTGATCACACTGATCACAAAAAGAATGCAGAGCTCAAAACTCAATGCAAAATGAAATGAATAATGTGTTACCCCTCTCACCTATTTATAATTTTAAAAATCCCTTGAAAAATTCACCATAACTATAAGTATAACCATATCCCCACTAAATAAGGCACAAAATAAAGGAGGTGTCAACCACATAATTCCATGATTCTCTTAACACCTTTAAATCATACATACTTCCCAAAAAATGTGCTAAAAAAAGGTAAGTGGTTAAAATTCATCTCACTATTGTAAAATGTAAATATTTAAAGTTAAAATTGTCTTGGTAATTTTATCTTTACCTTAGGGGTATTAAAATGAACTCCACATTTAAAATTTCCTCTAAAAAACAATGAAAGAATATGCACAAAATAAGGGAACCCAACTAACAAGACACACGTGAAAGATAATAACTTATTTGAAACAAAACATAATCAAACTAATGTGTGAGAAAAACACTTGGAGGAAAACAAAACAAAATAATTATGTATAAAAGAACTTATCTCTCAATAGCAATGTTTCAGATGTATCCCATTGATTCGGATTGGAAGCTCTTCACAATCCATCTTGGTAAGTTGAAAAGCATTGTCAAATTTATAGTTGGATATTATGTAAGGTAAACTCTAAAGGGTGTCAAAATTGGTGTGCATTACTTTATTATCTTTGTCCTCATCCCACTTGAGAACCAAGTCTCCTTCTTTGAAACTTTTTGAAGATGCTCCTTTATCAAAGGTTCTCTTAACTTGTGTTTGATGAATTTCCATGGCAAACATGGGCTAATATATAATTTATTACAAATAAATAATCTTATCATTCCTCACCTTCATTGGTTCATTCTACAATAACTCTATTCTATTCATTAGTTCCAAAGAAGGAAAATCAAGTGAGATGGGCAACCTCGCTTCCTTTCCATAAACTAGCTTGTATGGTGAATTGGCTATATACATTAGATATATACCTTTTATAGGTGATCCTATCATCCCATATATATGAATTAAGATTCAAATGACATGTTCTCTAGTTATATTTAGTGGTCATTTTTATTACCTTTAATAGGTTCTTATCGATGGACTCAGTAAGGGCATTGCCTTGTGGGTATTAGTTTAATGAAGTACTAAGGTATACACAATGTTTAATAACCCATTGATTGATCCTAATCCCCAAAAATTCCATGGAATTATCTAAAATAATTATAGATGGAATGCCAAATACTGTAATCAAACCTTCATAAAAATCTAACACATTAGACTTATTTGCTTCCTTCAAAGCTATTGCCTATGTCCATCTGGTGAAGTAATCTATGGTAGTAAGGATCCACTTATGAACCAAGATTGATGGTGGATTAATGAGGCCAATGAATTCCAAATATCATTGGATAAAATTTTTATCCACTAAAATTGGTTGGAGAGGTAAGGTAACAAGTCTTTTTTCCTATAAACATGGGACATTTATTTTACATTCTAATCCAAACATGGCAATCTCTAAATATTATTGGCTAATGGTACCCATCTCTCATGATCTTAAGGAATAATTTATTTTATGATAAATTTACTCCACCTTTTACATCATGGAATTCCTTAATAAATATATCTATTTGGCTTGTATATATGCACCTTAACAACATACCAATGATATCCTTCCTGAAAACATGCCATAAATAAGGAGAAAAGTAATGAAATGTAATATAAAATACCTTACTCTTGATTCACTTAATTTGGGAGGATAAAAACCATCTTGAAGGTAAATTACCAATAATTAAAACCATCTTTAATATGATGTAAAATTAGCAAAAAATTCTTCATCATTTGACATTAAAACTGTATCCTTATTCTCTTATAAGTCTTTGGATAGGTGTGCACACAATATTTTTCCTCTAATAAATTTAGTGAACTTTATTTAAACATCATACTCTATCACTCTTTTTATCCAACATGTGCTATTTTCACTTATGTCCTTGTTTAAAAATAACTCCTTGATACTTGGATGATCAACCATTAGATATATCCTATTGTTAGATAACAAGTGTCTAAACTTCTTAAGACATATGATTATTGAAAGGACATATTTATCTACATAGGTTTACGTTGTCTCATATTATTTAAATCCTTGACTAAAGAAATATATTAGCTTCTCTAAAGATTTTTGATTTTTTTTCATGAGTATACCTAAAATGGTGTCCACATTAGCATATGTATACAAGATGAAATCTTTTGAAAAATCAGGATTAATTAGGGTATGAGCACTAGTTATTACTTGTTTGATCTCTTCAAAACTCCTCATGCCCTCCTTATTATAATTAAATCTTTGATTATTCTTAAACATGTTTGTAAGTGGATTTGCCAAAGTTACAAAATTAGATATGTATCTCCTTATAGAATTTATTTTGCCTAGAAAATTTTATAATGCCTTATTATGTTTAAGAAAAGATAAGGTAAGTATGGAGTCTATCCTCTTAGGATCGATGGTTAAACCATGCTTGGAAACCATGTGTCCAAGAATATTACCTTAATGTAATAAAAAGACATATTTTTTGGGCTTAAGATACACCCCAAATTGTCTACATCTCGCAAACACGAGATGAACCATATGTTCACTTGCACTCTTTGAAAATATAGTAATGCCATCTACATATACAATAATAAAATTGTTTATTATACCTTGGAATTCCATATCCATGGATATTTGAAATGTTTCTCATGCATTAGATAAACCAAATGTCATATTACTATAAGCAAAAGTCTCCCACTTGGTAGTGAAGGTTATCTTAAATTGATCTTCCTCCTTAACAAGAATCTAGTTATATCCACTATAACCATCCAATAATGAGAACCTTTCAAAACAAACTATCAACTACAATATTTTCTCTATGGATGGAAATGGATAATTATATTTGAGATAGGCCTTGTTAAAATCATAGAAATCTACACAAAGTCTGATTTTACCAATTTTTTCCTTACTAGAACAAGGTTTGCCACCCAAGTAGAATATTTGATGGGTGAAATGATGGTTGATTCAATCATATTATATAGTTTAGTTATAATCAGAGGCTCAAGTTTTGGATTCATTGCTATTTGCCTTTGTGTAGCTAGTTTTGTATTAGCCTCTAGCTCAATGGTGTGTTGAGTTAAAATCAAATCAAATAACTTCAATTCACTATACTACCATGCAAAGACATTATAAAAATCCTTACATAAATCAATAAAGGATCCTTTTGAGATGGAGTACATACTTTATAAAATTTGAGATTATTTCCAACTTCTATCTCAACATTAACATAGTGTTATTCCTTGGTAGACAATTAAGACTTATCTCTCCTCACCTCATGAAAGATGTTTTCAAGAGTGACCAGACCTTTCGGTAGATTATTGGACATAAGTTGGATAATGTAATATCCATACTATTGAAATATATTTAACTAATTTATGGAAGATAATTCAACCTCCTCTTGTAAGAATTAAACAATATCATTGTTATCTTCAAAAATTGACTAGTTCTCATGATTTTTAGGAATATAAGGTATCACCAAAATATTGATATGTGACTAATTTTTATCATTCCTCACATTAGTTGGAATACTAAACTAAGCTTCGATGGTATCCAATCTATCTGCATGTTTGTTTATTTCTTTTAATACTACTTGTCTATCAAAAACATAAAAATCTTAAAGGATGTCCAAAACTCTATGTTTATAAGATCTTAAGAAAGAATTATTTCATAAATTAATTCCTCTCACTTGGTTAACCACAAGTTCACTCACACCATATGTTTGTAAAATACTTATTCCCATCTTCCTAACCAATTGAAAACCATGGACTAGAGCCTCATACTCCACTACATTATTATTAAAACCCAAACTAAAACTTAATATAAATACCTTTATTTGGTAGGTTATATAATCATCATTATAACCCTAGTAACATGATTTTTCCTTAACCCATTAAAGTAGAGCTACCAAAGGACATCTTTTGACTCATCTTCCTTCACTATGGTTGGAATATGTGCATCATTTTGATGAAGACAATAAACACCAAGTCCATCATATTCAATAATTTCATAGGTATCATGTTCATGAAATTTATAATCCTATTAATCAATAAAAATATTAGTAACTCCTTCAAATGGGTGAGTTAACTTCTACTTCACTAGCTTCTTCCACCTCATCCAAAATGACACAGTTTGTGTTCACAACACTTGGCATGTAAGGATCCAAATTAAAGAATGTAATAGGAGAAGATTTAATAGTGGAATTGGTCCCATAACTTGATATTAACATTAAATAATTCGAATTATTTGATAAGTAACTTACAATATTTGATGTGAAATCTCTAGACAAGCACATGGCAAAATATGGAGGCAAGTCCACCACCACTACATCCGCTTGAATGGTCACATATGAGCAAACATTAAATCTTAATTTAAGGTAATTTATCATTCTATAAATATTTCTTTGGAATCCATAAAACTTTAATACACATTTTTTTTGGTTCATACAATAAACCAAGTTTGTTTGTAATCTGCTTAGGCATAATGGTACTACTAGATCCACTATCTACCATTTAATTATGGACTAAGGTATTTCCAAAAATTAAAGAGAGATAAAAGGGAGGTGTTTTATTAATTTTTACCTCAGCTTTACAAAATTATATCTCCTTATGTACTTGATTCACTTGTTTTCTCATTCATTGATCTAAATTTTCCAAAACTACACTCTCCTTCTCAGCTAAAGTTGGAGACAACTTGAGTTCTAAAAGATCATGAATAAGAATGTACTTTTGTCTTAGTATTTATAAGGAATACTAATTTATCATGTTTGTATTATACATATTAATATTGTCAATATTATATAAAGGACTTTCATTCACCTCTGGCTATAGTCTTCGCATAATAAGATGATTTTACACTTATAAAACTTGATGATACTTACCAACTTCTATGTTCTAATTTTTCTAAGATGTTATAATAGTAAAATAATTATTAAAACCTTTAGTAAAAATAGGATGAATGATTGTAACATGATATATCTCCTTAGTCTCTTCAATTACCCTTTTTTATGCTCTAGTGATAGCTTTAACCACATTATTTGAAGTACTAGAGTCACCAACCTAATTCAAAGCTACATGGTCATCAATTTACCAGTTCATAATTGTTGAATCCAAATTACCTTGTCCATGATACACCTTATATTTTTGTGCCATACCCTCACTATTTTGACTTTATTGAAGATAAGTCTCTTTTTGGATCATCTAAGGCATCCATATAGATTTATTGACTAAGGCCTAATTCTACATATCATTTGGATTAGATTGCTACCAACATGAATTTGGCATCATATTATTTTGTATTTACATAGGTATAATGGCTTTAGATGAATAAGGATCATTTGGATAAATTATAGCATAAGGCTTGGCTTGTGTGATAGCTCCTTGAGATTGATATGAATGCATTTATTCTCTAAAGCCTTGATAAGGAGGTCTATTATCTTTACAAGGCTGATAGGTAGGATGATTAGGTGCTTGGTAAGGCATATTATCTTGGTAATACTTCAATTTTAGTAGAAAAATTTCATTCCCAAAGGATTGTAGCATCCCCTTGAGCTATCTAATCTTAGTTAATTAACTAGGAAAGGCTATAACTTGTGCTTGGGGGGATGGAATGTGAGCCATTAAAAGAGCTTGATGGGGATAAAATTGGATGTCTTTTTGGAAAAAAGGGCATAGTAGGTATAGGTTCCAATTTTTTATCCTGAATCAAACTATTTTATGCTCTAATAGTCACTTCATATGCATCTGGAAGTGTAGTACCACCCATAAACTGAATCATGGCATTGATGTCTAAATTTAGATCTCTTAAATGATAAAAAAATGCATACTCTAGAGATGTAATAATAATAATATGTATATTAGTCCATGTTTTTGAAATCTTAGGCTAAAATATATCATGAACTCATGGGGATACCTCCTTATGGTTGTGAGTTGTTCAACCAAGGACAAGTGGTTAGATTTGTCTTCAAACTACCTAAAAAAATATGTGCCTAAGTAATCCCAAGAAGAAATAGAATTTAGAAGAAGATTCATATACCATTGCAATGATTTTACTTTAAAGGATGCAATAAGAAATTAGTTAACTATGTTCTCCTAGATGACATTGTGGATAGAAAAAAGGTTGGCTACATCTTTTATGGGTTCAATAGGCATAGTTTAGTCTTCACTTGAGAAGAAGGGAATGATATTAAGGGATGAAGCTATTATATAATCATAATGATAAAAATTTAGTGAGCTTCCTCTATTGAATGAAATAAACACTTGATTCTTAAGAAGATCCATTTGAATAGTGGAAATTGAACTATCTAATACAATGGGTTCCTTATGATATTGAAACATTTTCTAAGATAGGGATTTGTATTTATAAATATTTTCCTTTTATATGAATGAGAAGTAAAAATAGTAAATTTAAAATTAATACCTTTTATTGATGATAACTTGGTAACATTTGGCATGAAACCTATGTTAGCTTGCTATTAAGAATCTTGAAACTCAAGGAATCATCTAGTTTAGAAGATAATGAGTGTCCTCTTCTATTGAAAATGCTTTGATCTAGTTCTAAACTTCATTTATTCTAAGGAGTATGCATCATTACCGAGCATGCCAAAAAATATTGTCAAACAGAGTGATACCCTTATGAGAATGTGTGTTACTTCATACTCATACTAAAATAATGTAATCTCTCCTATGTATAGGTAACTTTGAAAAGGAGAGAATCTCTAGATAAAGGGTTGGTTCCCTTGATGCACTCACTAAATATTATTCTAATCCTACTAACTACTATGTTTTACTAAGGGAAAGGGTGAAAGGATAATGCTTGCATTTGAATTAAAATGAAAACTTATAATATAGGTGAAACACCAATGTTTATGACCACTTTTGCTTTCAATTGATACTCTTAGGAAGGGAAGGAGTTTGCACACATTATCTTCACTTTAGATATATGACTTCTACAATAGTGCTTCCTACAAAGGGTTTGATAAACTCACTCTTTACATGAAAGGAATGAGATGTTATTAAATTCACATCCAAAATTAGATTGAGATTGAACATAGACACTTAGTATGACCTGTATAAACTCAAAGATGTTGTAATAATGTATAAAAACTAGACATTAACATAGGAAATATATTGATTCACAATGTTATATCAATGGAAATCACCATACATGTCATATAATAACCTAAAAATGGAGTAAAACAACTTTTTATTTCTTCAAGAGGTGTAGTAAAAAATTTTGATATCCTTTCAATACAACCAAAGCATAAAAGTGATAAGATAATGCTAGAAAAGAAAGTAAAAATAGAAAAGAATAGGATAGGGTAGACAAAGCAGCGCCAATATAGGGATGACTAAATTTATCTTCAAACACTTCAAACCGATACATAGTATTTCATAAATTTTATCTTTTCACTCTTTCGCAAAAGTGGCATAGGGGTAGAGTAGCACTTGTCAGAGAAACATTAAAAGACTTCTAACATTTATTGGTTAAGCTTGACCATTTTAAAAATGCCTAAATCCTTACTTGCATACCTTATATACTAGCTTACATGTCCTTATTGAAGAATAAGTCACATCCTTTAAAATAAGTCTTCAAGTATTCATTACTTCCTCCATTTAAACCTTTTCTTAATCAGTTTATGAGGTGTCTCCACTTTACTTGGGTTGTTAGAAGGCTCCTTGTCCCTTTTAACTTGTTAGGCGTAAGAGGGAAAGAAGGTCTTATTAGGACTATTAGAGACTCTTTAAACCATTTATATTTTATTTAAAAATGAATTTGACTTGTTATTGTCCTCAAAATTTCATGTAATAGAGAATAAACATTGAAAAAACTCTTTAATAACTTACATGCCTTCACTTGGTTGTTTGTTCACTTGAAATCCTCCCTAAGTAATGTGGCATAGGAAAGAGAAAAGTTGGTTTTAACTTGAATAGGGAAATATTACTCCATTAATGGATTTTTAACATCATTTTATACCTTCAAAAAGGCACTTGGATCCATAAAACCCTAAAAAAATGTGATTTTGTTCAATTTACTTGTTTTTCTACATATTCCTAATAGCCCTTAAAATAGATTAATCTCTTTGTGCATAATAATATATGGATTTTAATTAAAAAATAATAACATTTTTAAGTACCTAGTATCACCTTAAATCTCCATGCAAATTTTTAGGATCCAACTATGAGTATATGTATCCCTTTTTCTACCATTTCTCTCTCTAATTAGGCCTAATGAGGCCTCTTAGGCCTAGAAATAGAGATTTGGCCCAAATGGCCACCCACACATGTGAAAAATTACAAAATTTTTTTATTCACTTTACCTATCCTAATACCATGATCCATGTCAAATTTCATGTTATGCTTCCTTGTGTAGGTGGGAAAACCAATAAATGGCTATTGTCAAGCCTAGGTGCTTGTGCATGCTTAAGAGGTAGTTTGAGTTTGTTTTCATGAAAATTTAAAGTTATGAAACTTTTAAATGAATTTTTTATACCTATAAAACCTTTATATAACTCATTCCCTAAGAGTGAGGTCTCTTATTACACTTATAGGCGTTCAACTAGGCTTCTTAGCTTACAAAACTAGGTTTCCCTTGCTTTCTAAACAAGTGGCCAACTTGCAGAGATGGTATAAAATTTTGAGATACATATAGAAGAGTTTTTATGATATTATAACCTTTATAAATTCCTTATAATAAATTTTAAATGGTTTAAATATCATCCCATAACTTATACCTTCATAATAAAGCATATAACTGCATATTTAGCCTTATTCTGTATGGTATTGTACCTACACATGTGAACCAATAAATTGAAATTGATATTAAGAAATTTTTGAATGAGATTAAGTTAATTTTAAGGTCATAAAATTTAATTTTAATATATTAATATTTATATTATCTCCATCAGGTCAATTGTAGGGTTTAAGAAGGTTTTAGAGAGTTATAAAGTCTTAACAATGGTTCATAAAAGACAGGGGTTTAATGCAAAAACAAATCCAAGATATTAGATATATGGGATATATATAAGACCTCAAATGACCATATAAACCATGAATCTTCTCAAATAAGTTATGATAAAAAATTTGACCTACTCAGGTCGGCAAACTGCTTTTGGTGAAGTTGAGGAGAGGGAAAGAGTTAGTATTGGTATTTTAGAGGTTGTTTTTTAGTTCTAAAACTTCATAAAGGTATAAAAGATTCATTTTGAAATTATTTATTGGTATCATTTTCCATTTATTCCCTCAATATATTCTATGACATCTTATCCTAAGCTCAGGGTTTGTGAGCAAAACTATACTCTTAACCCTAACTACTACATTTAGTCCCTTTCAGTCTAACTGTGATTTTATCAGAGCTTTATGACATTAGTGAGTGTGTAACCCACTCCATCAGTTAATTTGATAACTATTATTTGACATGAGAAGCCCATTTAACCCCTTTTAGATAATATGCATTATCAATGATCATGGCCAAAGATTGGATTTAGGGGACTTTCACTATTTTCTTGGCCTATATGGTGAAAGTAAATGTAATAAAACCTTGATTAGGTTTGCACAATCATATTTCACCTTTTATCACCCTATAAAGGTGATTAATCTCTCACATTTATACTTCACATAGTATTTATTCATGCATTTAGTACATAGTCCTATATAACCTCATTAGGCATATGAGTGTTCTTTTGAGCTTTAAGAGATTTCTTGATTTTAATGATTCTTTGTAACCTTACGTATAAATTTATAAGTTCTTGTGCAATCATAAAAACTTAAATATCACCATTATGCTTCACATCCATCTTCTTGACCTTGGAGATATCTTGATATTAGCTAGGCTAACTTATAGATGGTCATTTAGAGTTCTTAGCCTTGAATGGAGAAGGTGAATACACTAGGAACTTGAATAGGTCTCCATAGACCTACTTCACCTTATAGAACCTTGTGAAGGTGATTAAACTTAAAAATATTTCTCTTGCCTAAGTTCTCCTCTTGTGATCACATATAGGCTTAATATGTTGACTGTGACTGTAGAATTCAAAAGTAAATTTGCCTTTCTCTTGGTTACTAATCTTTTTTTTGGTCCTTAATGGAGAATATTCTAGTCATTTGATGTATCTATTGACTAGTTTGACCAAAATTTAAAATAGGTAAACCCCATATAGTTCAAAACTTGATATAGGGGTCCCCTAGAGTGTGAAATTTCTCCCATTCTCCTAATGAGGTCATTTGTAATGTGTTTTAACTTTTTCATATTCATTTATAGTCCTTAGTTGGTCTTATGTCATTCTAGTAGTCATATTTAAGTCATTTATGAATCTTGTATGGTTCACCATAGAATAAAAATTTTCTAAGTTATTTCTCAATGACACCCATGTCAAATTCTTGTCAAGAGAACTATATCATAATTTAAGTTTGCAAGTTTCTACATCAAAATAAGAAAATCAAGTAGCTAGAGATAGTTCTTAGTAGTTTTATGGCTTATGCAAGATATTTGGCACATGGTAGGACCTCTATAGTGACCCTTTAGGTCCATTAAAATCACTTGCATTCTATTATATCCTTGAATATCTCTAAAATGTCATATAACTATTCCATTCTTCCATCATTCTCCTAGGCAAGCATAAATAGTCAACCAGTTTTGGTTTAGTATAGATAGAAGGAAGTGAGTTTGGTCAAATGATCTTGTGGGATGAAATTAATATATTTTAAATTCAAATCCATGGTATGAGTTATATTATTGGTTGCTCTTCCTTTATGAAAATTTTCTTAGAAGGTATGTTGTTATTTTTTACATGCTTATTCCCATCACCTCAAGGTTTCTCTTCTGTTTGAATTGGTCCATATAAACAAATGTGGCATGTGTTATTAGAGATTTTGATCACATTTATCTCATGTTTTATATCCTTGATTTAACATTAGGTTAATTGATGAGAATATCTTAGTTTTCTAGTGGAGGGTTCCATTAACAGTGTTTAGACATATGTTACCACTATTGTAATGCATGTTTTCTTGTATTGTCTCTAGGAAAAGAGTGAAGTGCTTTTTATACATATAAAAACATTTTTTATCACAATTATTTTGAATGTATGGTCTAATAATATAAGTTTTCTATATGGTTTCAAGAACACAGTCACATGTATATAAAATTAGCTTTCCTATAATGTTCACCCACAATCAGGTAAAAATAATCTTTGACAAGTCTTTTCTAGGAAGTGGAGAGGGTGTAAAAGTGTTGAGATGGTTATGAGGTGGAAAAAATGAATTTGAACCTTTAAAAATGTTATAAATTTTATTTGAGAACCAATCTAACACACACTACCTTATATCCTACATGTGCACCTAGAGTGGTCTAATTGTGACTCCAATAGAGGTCTGAAGTAGAGTGTCAATAGACTTTGGAGTTTTTTGAACCCATGTAAGGTTTTCATGAAGGTTTAAGAGTGTATAAAATGTCTTGGTGGTAATGGTAAATGGATCAATAACCTCAAAAAGCATTTATGCAATGTAGACTGGAAGCAGATGATAAATGGTAACTTTACCTTAATTTATTCAAGATTGTGTTTTTGTTACACACAAAATCATCCCATGATGAAGCATCTTGAAGTATAAAATAGTCTAATGGTTTTCATCATGTAACCAAAGCATAGGGGAAGTTATTTCATGTGATATATTGGTTGTTTGGTCAAAATAAATTAGTATAGAAAGGCCTACATCTCGAACATTCTCTCCTTATATAATGTTAGTAAACTCTACAGTATTTTGAGTTCAAATGGCCTTACAACATAATGGGACCTAATGGTAGTATAACCTAAAAAATAAAGTAACTTTGTTTGGATTATAATTAACCTAATAGAATTTAAATTATCCTAATCCATTGACTACAAATTTTCATTTTATAAACACCACCTATAAGGGTCCCTTTTCTCTCAAAAAGGTGACCTACAGTCTTATTGTAGGCACCTACAAATTGATGATGAGACTAAAAGCTAAAATCCCTACATATAAGTGAATATATTAGAATGGAAATGAGACTATGATATAAAATATCAGTCAATGGAGTTGGAGTACAATGTTTTGACTCACATCAACACCTATAGGGGTTCTTTTATTCTCAAAAGTGCACATACAGGTTGACTAAAGACTAGTAACATATTACAACATGATAGTTTGGGTGTTAGATTGAATCACTATGAATATGTTTGTATATGAAGGTGATATAAAATAATTAAAATATAACATAATCATGAAACATATTATTTTACAAAATATTACATTGGTATCTATGGTTTAAGGATTACTACTTACAGTCAACACGTTGCACAAACTAATTCATGCATGTGAATAAAGGTGGATTGAGAAGGTAACTAAAAATTTTGATGGGTAAAGTTGATTGAGACACTATAAAATTGGTAGGGATATATTAAAATTATGTGCATATCTATAAATTGGGTATAGGCTAGGTTAAAACATACAACCTATAGTCAATACCCAAACCTTGCACAGTCATCAACTTGAGGAATTTATTTTGAGGTTTTCTAAAATTTGAAGACTCTAAATGTATGATATATATTTTCAAAGTTGAATATATGTTCCTAAATACCAATTTTATCCTTCCATATTCCCATATTCCATAATTAAATAGGGGAAGTATCCTCTATTTTATCTTATACAAAGGGCACTCCCAAATAGACTACCCTATAGGTTTGGTAAATGAGTAGTAAAGGAATGATTTTAGAATTTATAGAATACTAAAAAAATGTGTGTGAAGTTTTTTTCAACATGAATAAATATATAAAAGACCTTGAAGTCTTTATAAATTAGGTGGCTATGGGAAGCTATGCACATTTAGGCCTATTAGGCCTAGACTAGTTCTAAAGCCCTAAAGGGACCCAACTTCATTTATAACACAAATTGAACCTTTAAAATCATTGTATGAATTTTAATGAGATATATAAATTTATTTAAATCCATTGGTTTGTAGATAATAATCACATAAAGGTGATTTTTGGCTCAAACCTATCATAGGGTATGTAGAATACACTCTCAAGCTCAAAAAGACAACTTCAACTGCTCACACCAATAAAAAAAAAAAACTTTGCATGAGACTCAAAGGAGTTAGGAGTTTTATAATAGTGTCTCTATAATTATATTAGTGTATTTTTTCTAATATTTCAATGTGAGGATTGTATGAATAATCCTTAAGAGTTTGAAACACTAGAACCCTCCAAAACCCTTGCCTAACACCCAATTAGAAATAAATGACTGAAGATTTATTCAAAAGGGATATTTTTATCAAGTAAGTTTTTTGTAATTTTAGATAACTCTCTAAATCTCCTTGCCATCAGATTGGTTTTTAACCTACTTATATGGATAGGATACAAAATAGGGTTTTTTGACAAAATTTGAGTATCTTGTAGGTACAAATCATAATAAAAAGGTGAGAATCATTTGGGTAGGTCAATTGGGACCAATTATAACCTGATATGTATATTTATCATCTAAAACAAGCATATAAACACTTATGATAACTCATTCACTTTAGGTAGTCTATGACAAATAGTAAAAATGGAGAGTGACTACCAAGTGAAGAGAAGAGAAGTCCAATTGGGGGCCTTTTAAGGTATAATTCATGGAATTTAAGGTAAAGGGACTATTTAAATGTGTCATATCACCTCTTATATGTACTTTATTATAAGAATGAATCCCATCTTTATGACAAATGTGAAGACAAACCTATAAAGCTAATGATGATGACTGCATATGGTGAGAACAAGTGTCAAAAAGAAGGTCATGAGTTAGGGACACATATGATGAATATTTAGGTGTGTTTATAACCCATAATTTATATTATACATGTGTCAAATATCCCTATTATAGTTTTTAGTAGTCAAAAGAGGCCTAATCATGAAAACAATTTCAACAAGCCATTTGAAGACTCTTATGCCAGGTTTAGAGAGTTATCATGCTTTAGGTGGACATTTATCCAAGAGGACCTTCCATAAATATATTATACACTTCATCCTTATTTAATTTAACTTATTTTAATGAATTTATAAGTGTCATTATGACCCTTAAGCTTCACTTTATTCTTTCTCTTCTCACATTCTATAAATGCAAGCCATTTTGGCTCTTGTATTCTAATTCCACACTTGGTATGGAAAATACATACTAGTTTGATATTTTATTTTGAATTTAAATAATATATTAATATTTTTTTTAGATTAAAAATTTTCTTTTATAATTATGTGAAGTGATGTATAGTGAAAAGTCAAGTGATTGACATATATCCTTGCTTTTTCTCAATCCTTTCATGTTTGGTGCAAGTTATTTTACTCTAGCAAGTCACATGAAGTGTTTTCAAGTGTATGGATATATTTTAAAGTGTAAAATTATCCTTATTTTTTGAAATTAATCTCTGCTTCATTTATCTTGAGTGGTTATGCATATCACCTCCATGTTTGAAATACTAATGTTAGAGTATTCTAGGAATTTGAAACTAGTGTTGTGAGTCTTGTCTCTTTGTGCATTTATATGATGATATTGTGGATATCCTTATGGTGTATCACCCCCTTATATTATATTACTTTTATGTCTAATTATATCTCTTTTCACATAATAAAATAGTTAGTTTAGGTGATAAACACTTAAGGATCAATCTAAGAAGTAGCCCTTAAACCTAGAGGTTTACCTCTACTATAGGCAACCCAAAGGTCTAAAGGCATTCCAATGTTACCCAAATGTTTGATTAGGCTTTAAATACCTCTTATATGGTTTTATATTTTATGCCAATAGTTCTATCATGCCTGATGGGGCATTGTCATAAAGATAACTTGTCAAGGTGAATGTTGGTGTCGACAACATCATACCTACATATGGTGTTCTAGTCATAATTTGGTGACTCCATTCAAGGTAAAATCCATTTGTATACCATTATTTTGTCATATTATTTTTTTCATACTTCATGGTCCTTACTAGGTCATCTTCTAGTAGAGTTTTCAATCCCATAAACTCACTCTTTCAACCTAAACTTCCTCTTGAAGTTCAACATCCTCAACCTATTCTACCCTTTGAAGAACAATAAGAATTTGCAAGCCAAGAAGATCAAGAAAGTGAGTAATAACTTGAGAATAACATGGATATTAAGGATTCCCTCCAAACATTTAACACTAAAAATCTTATCCATCTTGATGCATATGATGACATACCTCCTAATGTTACTAAGAGTGTTCCCACATTTAATGGTGAAGCTCATGTCAATCATAGTAAGCATATTAGGTATATTTCAAACTTATATAGTTTTTACAATGTCACTAAGGTAATTTTTTTATTAGACTCCTTTTTATATCCCTTAGAGGGAAAGTACTTGACTGGTATATGACTTTTCCCAATGAATGTATCACTACTTGGGATGATTTTGGAGAGATGATAACATCAAAGTTTAAATACAAAAGTGATCACACGTCACTTAACCACCAGCTTAATGTGATTCAAAGATCCCCTAAGGAGATAGTCCATGATTTCAATGAGACATTATAAAGGTCTTAGCATAGGTTTCCTCCACCCATGAGACCACCTACTAGATTTGTGTTTCCCACCTATTTAATGGATATTAGTATTGATATATCCATAATGTTACAATCCATGGGTGGATACACCTTACTTGAAGCATGTGACATTACGATTAGAGTTGATAATGGTCTAATACAATATCAAAAGTTTCCTATAAAATTTTCCATACCTTTACTTATAAATACTTCTATTATTGCTCCAAGTGTTACTCAAGTTCCTAATGTAACTTCCAAGTAAAGGAACAATCCTAAGAATTTAAAAGATACTATTAATTGGGAGGCAAGGTCTAAGGCCTTAGAGGCTCAATTTGGAAAAATCAATTTATAATATGGAGTTAACCAAAATACCTACCCCTATCCTCAATAAGGGAATAGGTTCCCACTTCATTAATATGGTTAGGGTAGAGGTCAAGGGAAGCCTAACTTCAATAGGCCTACCAATGCATACAACCCATCTAATACTTATAACACAAGAGCAATAGTACCATTGAATAGTAACTTGGTGCAAGGAGAAAAATGGAAACAAGGTTAGTTCATGGATGCCAATTAAGGTGGAGAGTAATCTTTGGTTAATCAAGGAAGATTCACTCCTCAACTATCAACAGAAAATGAAGTTCTCATACAAGTAAATCAAGGATGATAGCCTCAAGGAGTGAGTTTCACTAAGTTTCTAGTTAAATACACATATTTTCTTAACCAAGGTAATTCAATTGAATATAATACAAGGGAAAATAGGAAGTTTGTAGGAGATGTTAATGGTATGCATTTAAGTATAAACATCCCTCCTATAAGGCATCAATGTATGACTACAAGCATGGTATTCCTTACAAATCCTACACCTTAAAATTATAATATTGAAAGGACTAACAAATATGATCTAATATCTCAATATTTAACCACTTATTTTACTCCAAATACTCAATAAAAGGTGAGTACTCATTATTTTAAAATTGTGTATTATTTGAAGAATGCTAAGGAATATATATCTATTTGGAATGTCCTTCACATGCCTATCCAAAAGGAACTTTTGAAAAATTAGTTGTCCATAATTCTTGTTAGAGCTCCATCATCAAGCCATGTTCATGGTAATTTTAGTCTCACCAATTCTCCTAATAACATTATGTAACCCTCTTCCAAATCTAAAAAATCCTCCACCCTTCTATCTTACTCTCATTTATAGAGATAAACTTGTTCATAATTACATAGTTTCTAGTGGAGCTATCACCTTAGTGATTCCCAATGTTGTATATAACAAGTTGGGTTTCAATTATGAAACATATAGTAAAGGGTTGCTTCAAATTGATGGGAAACCTACTAAGTCAATAGGAGTAGTCAAGATTTTGAAAGTTTTCCTTCATGATTTTCCAATCTTCCCCATTATTCAAGACATTATGGTTGTTGAATTTCTTGCTCACTTTTATATCTAACTCTCAAGAGATTTCAAAGACAATATAGGAGGATACATCTTAATTTATTGGTCCTTATTAGCCTCTAGGACAAGGTATAGAGCAAAGGTAACCATTATAACTCAACCACTTACTAAGTTTCACATTGAGCCCTATGTAGAGGTAAGCTCTAATTTGAATTATGTCATCAATGATCATGAGGAGTATGTTAAAGATGATGGGACATATTATACTCTTGAGGGCATATCTGATCTATTTTTATATGAGTATGTTGTAGACATCTATAGACATGATCCATACACCTACTTTGAGCAAACTGACCTTGGCACATACATCATTCATGAAAGAACATATGAGAAATTTAAGGTAATTATTGAACATTATTTTTTACAATATAATGATAGAAATTACCTTATCTATATGTATGATGATGATAGCTTGTAAAACATGATAGATCACTATGGTGAGAAGAACAATTTCTTTCTACCTACAATTGATCAAGAACTCCTTGAACATGATAATAATGAGTAAGAGGATAACCTATGGAAAAGGTTTCATGACATAAGTTAGGAGTTTGAGTAGCTAAGTAAGACCACTTCTCATTCTAAAATATTTTTTGATAATCCTAACAAGTAGGTTGTTGAGTGTATTACCAAGCATGAAAGAAAGTGTCTTGTTGAGCATAAATATGTATGTCAAGATCTTACCAAGGAGTTTTTAGTCATAGAGAATTATAGTGAAGCTAAGACATATATTTTTGTTTTTTTGGAGTAATTTATACCTCAACCTAAGGTTAAACCACTTTTAGATGTGATAGGGCAGTAAGAGAACAAGTTTGATGATCTCATACATCATGAACATCATGTCCAAGAGGAAGGAGAGTTGGAGACAACTGTCATACTTCCCAAGAAGCTAAATGAACAACATAAAATAAACATGATGGAATTTAAGTGAGTTATGTTTTCAAAAAATATCCTTGGAAGGCTTGATGGGGTGTACTTGAAAGCTTAAAATAATAGACTTACATATATAAGAAGATCCAAGGATGGTAAGTCTTTTAAACATCAACATGAGCAAGTATTTGTTGAAAATCATGTTCCACATGATAGGTTGCTTTCATGGAGTAGCAAGGATGCAAGTGAAAAAATCTTTGACCTTGGTTAAATCATGGTATTTTTTTATTCACCTTAATTATTGAGGTCTTGTATATATTAGGATAGGTGTGTGTCTTTGATTCTATTGTGTGTGTTCTATAAGTGCTCATGATAACACTTATGTGGTATCTTATCTTGTATGTGTTTAATTTTTTTGTTTGGTGTGGTTTCAAAGGTAATTAAGTGTCAAATTTGTGCATATGTGACTCCATATCCCAATGGATAGGAGTAGGACACTGGTCTTTGGCATAGCTAGCTTGCTATCCCTAGGAAATTGATAAGAATGTTAACTATTTTGACCCTAATTCAAAATAGGTCAACCCTTTATAGTTTAAAGCTTGATATAGGGGTACCCTAGAGTGAAAAATGTCTCAAATGGTACTAATGAGGTTATTTATAATGTGTTTTATCTTTTTCATATTCATTTATAGTCCTTAGTTGGTCTTATGTCATTCTAGAGGTCATGTTTGAGTCATTTAGGAAGCTTGTATGGTTCACCATAGAGATAAGTGTTCCAACATGTTTCTCAATGACCCAAATGTTAGATTATTCTCAAAATAACTATTTCATAACTAATTTTTATAGGTTTCTACATCAGAATAAGAAAATCAAGTAGTTAGAGGTAGTTTTCAATAGTTTTACAGCTTATGCAAGAGCTTTGGCACATGGTAAGACTTCTACAATGATCCTTCAGGTCCCTTTAACTCACTTACATTATTAGATAACCTTTAATATCTCAAAACTTTCATGAAACCATTTTATTCTTCCATCACTCTCTTAGGTAGGAAGAAATAATAAACTTGTTTTAGTTTAGTATAGATAGCAAGAGGTTAGTTTGGTAAAACGATCTTGTGAGATGAAAGTAATATTTGTCCACTTAAAATACCTGGTAGTAATTAAATGATTGGTTTTTTATCCTTTATAAAACATTTCTTATAAAGTATACTATTATTTTATGCATGTTCATTCCCATCACCTCAAGGATTCTCTTTTGTTTTAGTTGGTCCATACAAAAAAATTGTGCCATGTGTTCTTCGATATTTTTATCACCCCTTATATTATGGTTTATATATTTTATTACATATGTGGATGTGAATTTATGAGAAAATATATCTTATTTTTCTAGTGGAGGATTTTATTGATAGTATGCAAATAGATGTTTCCACTCTTACAATGTTTATTTTCTTGTAGTGGAATTAGGACAATAGCAGAGTGTTATTTTCCACATCTAAGAGAATATTGTATAAAAATTATTTTTAAGGTATGGTCTAATATTATAAGTGTTATATATGGTTGAAATAACATATTAACATGTATATATAGTTAGTTATCCTACAATGTTTACCTCTATTAGGTGAAAAAATGAGAGGAATTGGAGAGGTTTAAAAAGTGCTGATATGGTTTTGAGGTGGAAATAATGATTTTTAACCTTTCAAGAGGTTATAAATTAGATTTGATAACCAATATAACACACACTACCTTTTATCCTACATGTATACCTATAATGGTCTGACTGTGACTCCAACATAGGATTGAGGTAGAGTGTAAAGAGACTTTGGAGGTGTTTGAACCAATGGAAGGTTTCAATGATGGTATAAGAGTGTAGAAAATGTATTGGTGGTAATTATTAATGGATCAAGAACCTCAAACAACATATATGTAATGTAGACTAGAATCAAATGATAAATGGGCAACTTTACCTTAATTTATGTGAGGTTGCATTTTGCTTACACATAGTATCATCCTATGATGAATCATCTTGAAGTATAAAATGGTCTAATGGTTTCCATCATGCAACCAAATATTAGGGGAAATGATTTGAAATGATAGATTGGTTTTTTGATATGAATTAGGTAGTATAGAAATTCCTCCATCTCAAGCATTATCTCACTATAGAATGTATATATAATCTATAATATTTTGAGTTTGAATGGAATTAAAACATAATGGGACATAATGGAATTATAACCTAAAATAAAAGTGACTTGTATTGGATGAGAATTGACCTTATAAAGTTGAAAGGATCCTAAGCCATTGATTACAAAGTTTCACTTCCTGAATAATATGAACATAGGATTGTAATAAGGGGATATCAGTATAGTGTTAGTGTATGAAATAAAAATCCAAAATAACACAATAATATATAACACGTTAAGCCTAAATAAAGAGGAGATCTTAGTGAAAAAAACTAAATGGAAAACACAACTATAAAGCAAAATACAAATGATCTTTAACCTTCCTTGGATGCTCCAAATGGATTGTTGAAGTGGCTTGCTTGGCTTGTGCTCAACATGTCTTCATCAAAGGAGGCTTGGCTATCTCCTCCTCTCCTTAGAACTATTAGATTTATAGCTTTGGGATTGTGAAACTTCACTCAAAAATTTGGCATAAAAACACTACATAAATGGCTTTTGAAAGAATTTAAGCATGATAAATTTGGCTTGAGAGAGATTTTTTTTAATTATGAGTGTGAGGCCTTTTATTTATAGATTTTTGAAAATGATTAGAATGAACCTGAACCATCCCTATCAATATGAATATGTGTAGCCAAGAATCCATTCAATTTTGGAGGATAAAATAAACAAAATTTCCTCATAAATATTTGGTATAGAGAGGCATTAAAGAGGCATAAGAGGGCTTAATTAGATATTTGTTGCATTTATGGCCTATGGATGCCTTCCCAAAAAATGATTTCAATTGATGATGCATAAAGTCATAATAAATTTCTAAAAATAAATATTCCACAATTTACATGAAAAAATAAATTAAGCTCTTAATTCAACTTAATTAGCCTTAAAAATGATTTATCAATTTTGGTGCAAATCTTGGCAATTGGTGCACAAATTAATCAAACTGGTCAAAATGTCACATTATTGGCTCAAATTTTGACTAGATTAGAATTAGGATGTGATTTTACATGTGATATAAATTTTATCTAATTTATTTTTTTACTAACACAAAATAATAAAGGCACATGTATCATGTAATAAATTTGGTAGATAAGAGCAATCCTGAGAACCCAGGTGCAAAAATGTCATTTTGACTCGAAATGATCTAATCAAAGTTAGCTTCCTCACAATATTAATTGCCTCATTTATGGATACATTAGCAAAAATTGTCACTTTTATATGAAAAATTCAACTTATTTATTTTGTTTTAGTGTTTTTATCCCAAATTATGCATTTTGATAGAAATTGGTCAAAAACCTAGTTAGAGGTTATTGGTGGCCTCCTTTAGGTGTCTACAATTTAACCCTATTTGGGAAGGCATTGTAAGTTATAGCAATAGTAATGTATTCTAAATTAATGAAAAGGTATTGCATTCCTCTAACTTTAACAATAATGGATGAATTATATGATGCTCCCTCAAGGGAACATTTGGCACAAGGAGGTCATAAAATGGTCCCTCAAAAGAAAGAAGTGAAATAAAGGGACCAAACATATGAAGATGATGGGGTGAGAACACAATGAGTTTTAAAAATTATTCAAAATCATTTAGAATACAATTGAGATGGTGTACAATAGTTTTCCTAAAGGTGGTTATAAAAATTGTACCTTGATAGTGGCAACATGGTACGATAACACAATGGTTTACCCAAAGGAAGTTATAATCATTAAGGAGATGGATCCACCCCAATTAGGAAAAAAAACAAGATAAATAAATGCTCTTGTTTGGTCAAAAATAATGTAAATTTGGTGATAACACAATGATTTTTCCAAAATTAGTTATAATCATTGAGAAATGCAGGTGGGATGGTGTATAATGATTTACCCATAGGCAATTATAATCATTAGACCCTGATTATGGCAAACATTACTGATTAGTTGATGATGATGATAAATTGACACATAGGGTAATGATTAATTAGAATAAACTAATAATAGGGAGATGCTCATTTGAATTAACAAAGTTTGAAATTCTTTCTTTGTTACTTACTCTATTTGGTATATGATTGGGATGTTACTAATGTCAGTGCCAAGGAGATGTTGCGTAACAACCCCACTAGGTTAGACATAAAAATATGTGAGATTTTATTTTTAAAACATACACAAAATATATATTACACCATGATAATCTATATATACCATAATAATTACACAAGGTGACAATAGTAACAAGCATAATACATCACATAATACTGATCTCTAATATCATGAGAGCACACATCATAAATTACCTATAAAAAACTTTATAAAATTTAAACACCACCAACCTGGTAAGCTTCAATATTTGCATAGCACCATCTAGACAATTTCTTGCTCGGTTTAGTCCTTCTCTTCCTTCTACATTCTCATCTTTTTGTCCTTCTATTATACTTGGAAGAGAATATATATTTTACTTTAAATATATATTTTATTTTTCTATTTTCATATAAGATTTAATCTAAAAATATTAACTTTCCATTATTATTATTATTATTTTTCATTTATTTTATATTTTTACTTTATTCTATTTTATTGTTTTCCCTTTATTATATATATATATATATATATATATGTATGTATATATATATGTATATATATATATATATATATATGTATGTATATATATATGTATGTATATATATATATATATATATATATATCTTAATATGAAATACTAATTTTTTATAATTAAATTAAATTAAATTAATTCCTAATATATTATAGCAATTTTAAATGATAAATCCAAAATTTACAAATAATCCATATTTATATATTTTACTTTTGCCAAATTACCCTACCAATATAAATATCAAAATGTGCCAAACACATAAAAGAAATATTTATGATAATTTTACATACTCAGGCAAGCCAAAACAAGCAATACTTCAAGAATGTAATCAAACACATCATAAGCAAATTATTTTAATGCATTTCTACTATGACTAATTAATGTGTGTGTAGGCTTTCACTAGCTCTCTGTCAACCTATGATGTCTCCATCTACAACATCCTCTCTAATGATGATCTCCTTCCAATATACTTAAGGGAAGAATTATCTTATGTCCACCTCACAATATGAAAGTCATTAGATCATTTCACATGATAATCATAAGAATAAATATATAGTTGCATCAATACATGAATATACCTAAAATGTAAATACATACATAAACTAGTTCATAACAAGAAATCATGTATTTACATCTAACTAAGAAACCTTCTATTATCCTAAAATAGCATAAATCTCAAGCTTAGTCAAAAATATATCCAAATCTAAATTTGTTAACTACAGATATCCATGGGTAATCTAGCATGTTTCTTTGGTGACGAATCAGGATGTAACCTCCTTTCCCCTAAAGCTAGTCATCATCCTTGATGACTCTTATTCAGGATAAGTTCCTAATTAAAAACATTTCTTAGCAAGGAAATAACATGATATATAATGTAAAACTAATAAAATAATTGTAAAATTACTTGTAGGACACATCATGGTTCCTCCAAGTTGTACTATTTATAGAGTTTTGGTCCCACTAGACCCTACTCAATAACATCTCCTAATTAATAAAACATGATTACAAATACTATTTACTCTACCTAATTATTTCATGACCACTCTAGGGTCTAGAATCATTAAAACAAGCCTATATACTATAGGACTGACCACTTCTATTACCTTGAAGGGTCTAATATGTTTTAGTGAAATTTTCATAGATTTTTTAAGAATACACAAGATCATCATGCAAGCCAAAATAAATGACTAGGGATATTTTCACAAAATCTTCTAGCCCTCAACACATCTTTCTATCCTAGAGAGTGTTTTTATCATTCTAGAGAAATTTAATTAAGGGACTTGGTAAAAATGATGTGTATATGTTAATACTATTGCTACTCTACATAGCTTTAGATACTTATAACATGATAATACTATCACTACTCCATGAAGCTCTTGACAAGTTTGATGATGAATATGAATGATAAATATAAAGTATATAAAAATCATGGAATAATCATCTATATGGAATCTCTATCCATTGTATTTATGTGTATGTCCATATGACTAGATTTGATAAGTGTTACCTATCAAATCTTGGATTTAACAAGTCTGTCTATTGATCTAACTCAGTACCTTAATCTGAATTAATGTGAGGTTAAGTAGGATACCTTCCTATCACTTAGAACTCATGTTCCCAATTCAACACTCTACCTTTAGGTCCCCATAACCTAATGATCTTAAAATGTGTATGTTATTTCAAAGAATCACAATTTTATGTTATCAAATCATTGAAAACAAGCTATATGCCAAATGATTCTAGATGTATCCTCACACATATAAAATAATTCATACAATCAATCCACAATTATATTATGTTTTTAGTGGTCAGTATCATATTTCATAGATTAACTTATTCTACTATGCTCAATATTAAGATGATGTAATGTTATAATTAACATAACATACATAGGATAAGAATTACACTATTCTTTTAGCCTTATAAGGGAATAAGCAATTAATATCTCCTTACTTTCTCAACTACCACACAATAAGTTAATATTTTATTCTAACCCCTAGATTGACAAGATATTCCACACATCGTAAACCTTACTCACTTTCGGTGACATGTATAAAATAACTCTCCCATAACAACATGTTTTAGTCAAAATGAGAGCAAATGTTAATCTATTCAAGGGTGAATACTAACACAATAATTATAATCATCTTATAATTCTTAGTATATAATTTAATATAAATCAAATTTTTCCACCTTACATGGTCTAAAAATCATAAATTAGACCAAGTAGTGACTCTAAAGAGTCACAAGTGAAAAGTAAGGAACTATCATCTCAAAAACTCTTGCTTACCTTCCCAAGATAAAAACAAAATACCACAACATAATGTTTCCCAAATGCTACCTACCTACCTAATCTTGTAAGTATGTTATCTCAATCTACTTCCATATTCAAAAGAGATATATGCCAATATAAATATGTGTCCATCCGTCCAATCTTAAAACTTATCTCTTACCAATATTAGAAAACATTCTCCTAGAAATTCTAAGATAGTATAATCAAACAACATTCAAAAACAATTCCCATTTAAGAGAATACTAAATCAACATCAAGCATATATGATTCCTTTTATCAACATCATAATAATGTCAAAAGGGAATAAAATAATAAAAATAACTCACCTCTATGAAAATTCAAAGAGATGACACTTCTTTCCAAACCACATATCTTAAGAGTGAACATTCCATAAACAAACTCCTAACACAAAAAAATTATCAAGCAATACAACAACACTCTACTAAGAATATTTCCACTGTCCTATGTGGTACTAAAATAAAAATGGTCTTATGAGAATTTTCACTCCTAGGATTAGTAAATAAAGACAAAAAAACTAAATCACATAAATTTATGAGAAGCATCTTGAGCTTATGACATAAATGGTGAATTTGACTTGATACTAAAGAAAAGATGTAGTCACTCTCAAGGTGTTTAATCTAAGTAATCAAACTATGGTAGAAAGCTTCTATCCATAAATCATGAACTATGATATATACCCATCTACCCAAGTCTTGAATATAACCATAAATAATGGAACACTTGATAATCTGATCTCCTAAACAATTCAAAATGGTACTAGTAGTCTTAAGGCTCACACAAAAAGAATATCCCACACACATTTTATGAATGTCACCAAAATCCAATCATGGTGTAACATGTTTCACATTGAGACACTACAAGTCCAAGTACTAGTGAAATATTTCACAACACTAGGTTCATAAGACATGAAAACCTAATAGAATCATTAGTTCCTACAGTTTGAGCCACAATTATGATACCACATGTAACAAACCCATTGGGTTAAACATATAAATATGTGAGAAATTTTTTTAACACACATAAAATATAGATTACACCATGACAATATATAGAGAACATAAGAATTACACAAGGTGAAAATATCAACAAACATAATACATCGCATAATATTGATCTCTAATATCATGAGAGTACACGTAATAAAGTGAATATATAAAGTAATTATATTAACTCAACTATAGTTGTTACAAATCTATAGTCACTATTGTTAATTTACAATAACAAGTAATTATAACTCAATGATAAATACAATATAATATAATGTGCATATAGTTATATGGATCCTTAGAGCATGAGTTCCTCAGATTGTCCTATATCTATGGAAATCTCAAGTGTTATCTCAATAATAGTACTGATGTGGGCTGGGAGAGCATAGTCCAAGCACTTTTACACCCAACCATGGACTAATGATCCCTCACACTATCCCATCAAGGAATGGCCCTCCCTTCATGGATGAGTATATAGTAACACTATGGGAAACTAGAGAGACTAAAAAGTACCTATATGTTTTATGATTCTAAGCTAAACATGTAGTATCTCATAAATATTTTTTCCATTACAAGATATCACACTAACATGTGAACCACACTCATGAAATGATAATGTATCACTAAAAATACTTTGGCCCAAAGATTTATAAATAATAAATGATAATGATTTAGATCAATCAATCTCATACACACCACTTGATCAGATTACCTTCATGTAACATTACAATGCAAGTAATCTAGTGAAATCCATCTCACTCCTTACTATGCATTAACAATGTAGATTGGTCAATTACAATTCAACCACAAGATTCATCAACTTACTCATCATATAACATACATTAAGTTCATCTAACACATGCATAAATATTTCATTATATTCTATCCCATACTATAAATAATGATTACAAATATGTCACCTAGGTAAACATATAATTTAATTATACAATTCAATAATATAATTGGTTTCAATTATTTACACCTTATGGTACCCCATATTACCATAGTCTAGTGTTCTAAGATTTAACTAACAATTTTTTCATAATCAATCATATGAAGTAGTCTCAGATACATAGAAACACAAGTGCTATAAAAGTAACTATATATATAATAAAGCAAAACATCTTCCCATGGAACACAATAACACTCCAACATAGTATTTTATAAACTCTCAAAGCATGCATGCATACACAAGTCTTACCAACTATACATCTCACACTATACACAACAATAATTAGTATGTAAACAATATATAAACAAATATGAGTTATGTATAATAACTATAGTAAGTACCATCTGGGTAAAATATACTTCTATACTATCGTACCCTATGATATCCCATACTATCATAGATTCCCAAATAAATAACAATACATAAGCTAAATTTATTTTCAAGACCCAACTAATTCATGTAGATAGTAACACACAAACAATAAACAATTATACCACCTAGGTATACTGCATACTAGCAACATGCACCATGATGCACCACTATTCATTAAGTATAACAAAACATTTATAATAACACACTTATATTATGTAATGCACATAAGTATTTTCTACTGAATACACATGAATAACAATCATTCATATTATTAATAGTGAGTTAGATAAAACCCATTATCTAATTGACACCTTTGCTTCAAGGAAATTGTTCCAAAGGTTAGAGTTACTAATTCTTATGAAGCTTAATGACTTACTCAAATTACCTAATAAACTATAGGTATAGTCTGCATATACTAGCACCTGTACATTCTAATATGCACCACATGTAGATATTCTTATGCTATGTAATTTCTAAACCATGGTTTAGTATTTTTAAGAAAAAATTCTAAGCTTTGAAACCAAGCTAATGAAGTGTACATAAAAACACACACATTACATTCAATGGCCAAAAAAACCCAAAACTTTATTTTTCCCAAAAACACAAGATGCCTAAAATATAATTAGGGGTTTATAAGCAATCATTTTCTAAACTATATTATTTAATTCTTTCACTTTTTGGTGAATATGTATCCCAATAATATTAACCCATTTCTCCTAATTTTTCTAACAGTCATAAACATGTAACTCAATGTCAAATTCTGTAAGATGGGTTTCCATGTTTTAAGGAGTCTAAAAGTTATACAAATTTAAATACATAATAAGAGGTACTTATATTTTACTTATGCAACTACATTTTTAAATTATTATGGTTGTCTATACCTTAACAGCTAAGAATATGGTTTTATTTTACCATTCTATTTAATAGTTACTAATTGTATGCCCACCGAGCATTATAAAATTAATTTAATTTTTATTTTAATTAAGTATCCAATACAAAACTTGAGAGTTTATAATAAAACTCATATTTAGTTGTCTACAAAACTCAAGCCTATGAATCACAAGTACTATATATAATAATTAACCAATAACGTGTGTGTGTGTGTGTGTGTGTGTGTGTGTGTGTGTGTGTGTGTGTGTGTGTGTGTGTGTGTGTGTGTGTGTGTGTGTGTGTGTGTGTGTGTGTGTGTGTGTGTGTGTGTGCGTGTGTGTGTGTATTACAATTTTTATTCAAAATCTAAGCATTCCTATAACCAATCCATGTAGATAAAGTTTAATTGTTCACATTAAGTTATGATTACTATCGTTGACAAACACATTCCAAAACTTACTATTTTTTCTAAACCAAGTAAAGTAAAAATTCCATCATTGCTTTCAGTTCAAGGCATTATAAGAGGATATGTAATTTCTAAATAGGTTCCCTTAGTAATTATGCTCATTAATAATAATATTTTATCTGGTAATACAATTTATGTCTAGTCCATGATAAAAAAATCTAAGGCAAGATAAAGTTCAATTGATCATTTAATTTTGTAATGATATATATATATATATGTATATATATGTATATATATGTATATATGTATATATGTATATATGTATATATGTATATATATATGTATATATATATATATATATGTATATATGTATATATATATATGTATATATATATATATATATATATTCATTTTAATGTCTCATAAATTTTAGTGACTTAAAATATTCTAGTGACCTCTATATTTAGACTCGGTGTTTTAGCTTTATAGCTTGGCATCACATTACGCCTCCAATTATTTTAATTAAATGATATTATGGTTTTATTTTAATATTATAATCATATCCAAATAAATAAATAAGGTCATAAAAATAATTAAATAAAATAGTGAATAGACTAACCATTTATATTTAATAAACATGGCCTTCAATTATTAATAGAATACATGGTGTCTAATTATTTTAAAACATAATAGGGTATTTAAATCCAATTCTAAATAATGATTCATAAATAAACCTTAATACCCAACTTGATGCCTAGAATGAAATCCAAAATAGAATTTAATTTGATGCCCTACACCATGATCAAAACATATTTAATTTAGATCAATGCCATAATCAATTTATATTAGATCCATGCCTTGGTCAATTAAAATCAATGCCATAAACATAAACCTACTCATAAAAAGGGTACTAATAGTCCTAGCAATTTAGGTCATGGTTGTCATTTATTATGTATGGATTAAAAGTCCCACAATTCTTCTCGGTTAAAATTTTTAACCCAGTGGTACATAGTGTAGCTATAAGTGTGTATACATATGACTCAATATAGGTGTAAAGGCTAAAACAAAATTCCAAATAAAACCATAACTTTTTCTAAAAATAAAAAAGTGATGCCATCATATAACCACACTATCTTTATTTTTTAATTAATTTCTAACTTATGAAGCTTCAAGGCGTATGCATATGATTTAAGGTTACTTTATTTTTAAAAAAAATAGATTCCTATCACCATACAATGTTGGTCAACTCAAAGAAATATTAGTATAAATATATATCACCAATATACCTCTATATATCATGTATGAGAAGAAAAGACAAATTTTACTCCACAAGTGTTCTAGAAATCATCTGAGCATTCTATATGTGTAAAAGTTGTTGTCAATATAATCACATGTAAAATTATACATTTATAGTTGATAGACTAGAAATTTAACTCATTATCAATATTATAACATGTATTTATAGTTAGTATTTCATGTAAATCATATAGTATATACTCAATTTGGAGAAACTAGCAATCTATAGATCTATAATTTCTTCCAATATGCCTTAAAGAATTTTGATTTCTTACAATATATACGTGATGATTTTTTAGTATATGAGATTAATGATATGTAAAATATAGTAAGAAAAATGTTTTTATAGTGTAAATAAATCATATATTATCTATAACAAACTTTAAAAAATTCAAGCACCACCAACCTTGTAAGCTTCAAGATTTACATGGTGCCATCTAGACAATTTCTTATTCAGTTTAGTCCTTCTCTTCCTTCCACATTCTCCCCATTCTCATCTTTTTGTCTTTCTATTATATTTGGAAGAGAATATTTTTTATTTTTTTCAACTTTAAATCTATACACACACACACACACACACACACACACACACACACACACACACACACACACACACACACACACATTTTCATCTTTAATCTAAAAATAATAACTTTCCATTATTATTATTATTTTTATTTTCATTTGTTTTATCTTTTTACTATATTTTATTTTATTTTTATTTTAATGTTTTCCATATATATATATATGAATGGTAAATTTTTATAATTAAATTAAATTAATTCCTAATATATTATATCAATTTTAAATGACAAAGCTAAAATTTAAAATAATCCATATTTATAGATTTTACTTTTTCCAAATTACCCTACCAACATAAATAGAATAACATGCCAAACACACAAAAGAAATCTTTATGATAATTTTACTTACTATGGCAAACCAGAACAAGCAATACTTTAAGTAAGTAATCAAACATGCCATAAGTTTTTTTAATGCAATTATACCATGACTATTTATTGTTTGTGTGCTTAGGGTTTTTCCAACTCTCTATCAACCTATGATGTATCCATCTACAACATCATCTATGATGATGCTTTCCCTCTGATACGCTCGAGAGAAGAATTATCCTATATCCACCTCACAACATGTAAGTCATTAGATCATTTCACATGATAATCATAAGCAAAAATATATAGATGAATCAATACATGAATATACTTAAAATTTAAACATATACATAAACTAGTTCATAACAAGCAATCATGTATTTACATCTAACCAAACAACCTTCTATTATCTTTAAATAGCATAAATCTCAAACTTGGTCAAAAATATATCTAAATCCAATTTTTTTAACTATAGATATCCGAGGGTAATCTATCATGTTTTTTTGGCAAGGAATTGGGATGTAACATGTTGATGCTACCATTGATGAGTAGACTTTCTAAAGCTAGTTTTTGTTGTAGCACTATATGGTAGGCATCATGATCGAACACCATGAGGACTAGGATGAAATATACTTAAGGATTGACCCCCATAATCCAATATTCAAGGGAAAATAATGCACCAATGATAAAAACCATGATGGCAATGTAGACATAATATGGATGGATTCAAGTATAAATGCATAAGGAATCACCCAATGAATGCACATAGATTTAATCAAGGCAATAGTGGTTAAAGTAAAAAAAATAGGTGCACAATCAAGAAATAAATAAATAAACAAAGAAATAAACAAAGAAACAAATAGTTGTTAGTTATAATTTTAGTACAAACAATGTGATGAAAATTACCCCTAGAAAATAAATGACAACTTAACAAACAAACATGACAGGGGAAAAATAAAAGAAAAGGAAGGGGGTGGCTGAACTATCTCCATATGTGCTTGGCAAGTGGACGCTACCTACATAGTTCTAACAAAAACTTTAGGTTGAATGTAGTTCTCCAAGGAAATAAGAATAAAATGATAACTAATGAAAAAACATAATGGATGTGATAGAAGAATGGGAATGGTCTTGCAAAATGGAAAGTGCATGGGAGAAGAGCCCAAAAAAATATGGGGAAACTATGTGACAAGTGATTTGGTTGTGACTTGGTGAGGGTTCCCAAAATCCTTAAGGTAAAGAAGTGATCAATGTTTTTGGTTTTTCTAATGATTTTACAAATGTTTTTAGAATTTTCAAATATCTCAACTCAATCAATACTGATGAGATATTAAAGGTTTCAAGATGATAAAATAGAAAGAACATTTCGTAAGATTCTCATAAAATGGCAAGAGTGTGTCTGAAGTTGCTTGTAAAATGGTGAGCGCATTTCTTAATATGCTCACAAAATGGTGAGAGCATGGGCAAAAGTTACTCACAATGACATAAATCAATGATACTAATTTACCCATAGGTGGTTATAATTACTAATACGAACAGTGGGATAATAATTTTTCCATAGGTACTTATAATCAGGTGTACTTGGTATAGATAACATAACAAGAAATGAAGGATGCAACTACCAAAATTCTATCTTACTACAAAATAATACCTCTATCTAAAATGTGTGAAATAATTGCTGAAACTAGATTTGAATCCTCTTGATAAAAATGGCTATGGAACCAAATAAAATAGAACCAAGGCCATAGGGCCAGTTAGGGAGGGTGAAATCAACTCAATTTATGGGGATGGTATGGTAGAACATATATGTGATAAGAAAAATTAATAGGTTGGTAGGATGATATGAAGATAAAATGGTATATTAAAAAGAAGAATATTGATAAAATGATACAACTTGAAATGGTCCTTATAGACAATACACCAAGTCACTCTAGCATAGTACTGCTTGAGGTGGCTAATGTTCATCATCTCATTAAGTTCATGTTTGTCTAGTGTGGAAAACCTATATTATCATATTCCATAGTTTTCCATAATGATGAAAGGACCAACCTAGCTAGGTTTTAACTTGTGTTTATGATTCTTTTCATCTGTGGTATTCATTGGGTTTTCTTTAAAGACAAGATCACCAAGTTTAAATTCCCTATGTTTCACATGCTGATTATAGTGACCTTGAAGTTGATTCCAATAATATTGTATATTTTTCACCATATCCATGCATTTCTCATCAAGTATCCCTAGCTCTTGTAGGTGAACTGCTCGATAATTTTTGCCATCTAGGACATGCTTGGAATAGAAGTGTAGAGAAGGCAACTTGAACTCAATAGGAAGAATGAACTCCATACCATAAACAAGTGAATACATTTTAGATCATGTGGGTGTATGGTGGTATGGTATTCCCAAAGGGAATGGAATATCTTAAGGTGTTAGTTATAACCAATGTCATTGATAATATTTTTGATAATGTTGGCAATAGTTTTATTTGATGCTTGAGCCTGGCCATTACATTAAGGGTAATATGTCATAAAAAAGTGTTATGTGATTTTATATTAGGCACATATATTTTTGACATACTTATTATTAAATGATCCTCCATTATCAGATATAATGTTGGAAGGGATATTGTAGAGGCAAATGAGATGATTGAAAATAAACTTGGAAATTTACTTTCCAATCATGTAAGTGAGGGGTATAGTTTTAACCCACTTAGTGCAATATTCAGTGGAGATAAGGATATGTCTATGGTTTGTAGATGAGGTGGGGATTATCTTCCCAATGAGGTCAAGGCCCCATGTAGTAAATGGTTATGGTGTTAACATTGCTTTTAGAGACTTGGCCGAGGTATGAATTAGATTGGCATGCTATTGGCACTTGTCATACTTTTTCACATATGTAGATGCATCTATGTCCATCATAGGCCAATAATAAAGTATGCAAGATATTTTTGGATAATATTTCCCCACTGGTATGGGATCTACATACTCCTTCATGCACTTCCTATAATGCTAGTGTAGATTCTCTCAAAGTTAAATAATGAAGAAGAGTTTCATCAAAACTATGATGGTAAATGGTTGATCCAAGTAAGATATAATGAGTGGTTTAGTGGATGAAGGATTTAGATTGCTTTTGGGATAGGTTAGGTGGTATAATTTGGTTTTGGAGGTAGTTGTAAAGGTCTGAGTAGAAAATAGAGCTAGGACCAACAATATCACAAATCATTATGATAATTGAAGGTTCATGAGCTGGTCCTAGTAAATTATCAATAAGGAACTGACACTCTTTATCTATGTCTATTTTTCAAATCATAGATCCAATAGTAGCTATAGAATCTATCGTTATATTAATTTCCCTTGGTATATACTAAAACTAAATGTTAGTTATCTACCATTTTTTAGTGTCGACCATGGCCTTGTATGACACTATCTTATCATATTTGGTTTAAAAGTGGTATGTAACCTAATTTATGATTAACTAAGAATCAAAATAAATCTTGAGATGATATATGTTCCATTTTAACTTTTGTGTAAGTCCTAAAAAAAGTGCTTCATATTTGGCCATGTTGTTGGTACAAGGAAAGTTGATCTTGAATGATTTAGGGATTAGATCCCCTTATGGTGTAATAAATAAAAGACCTACCCCTGATCCATGTGTTATGAATGATCCATTAAAATACAATTTATAGTGTTGATCCTCAAGAGGTGTGTCAATGATGGTCATTATGGATTCATCATCAAATTGGAATGTGAGTGGATTTGTATCATCAAGGGGTGCTTTAGCAAGCTAATTTACAAGAACTTGTCCCTTAATAGAGTTTTGGTTGACATACTCAATGTCAAACTCATAGAGAAGCATGATCCATTTGGTTATTCAGCCTTGTAAATTTTTTTTAGATAGTAGATACTTGAGTGGATCTAAATTTGAAATAACCATGGTATTATCATTTAACATGTAATGGTGCAATTTTTGAGTTGTGATGACCATGGCTAAACATGGTTTTTCTATGGGTATATAATTATGTGCATACACAACCAGTGTAAAACTTAATTAGTATAAAACATGCTCTTTTCCATTATCATCTTGTTGAGCAAAATGTTCCCTCAAGGCATTATTGGTAGTAGATAGATACAATAAGTATGGATTTACTGGTATATGAGTCAATAAAAAAGGTGGATTTTCTAGATAGTCCTTTAGTTGTTGAAAATCTATCGTGCAGTGATCATCTTAGTGAAATTAATTCCCTTCTTTAGAATATGCATAAAAGTATGGAATTTATTGGATAATTATGATATGAAGCATTAGATAGACTAGATCTTTCCCTACAAACTATGGAGCTACTTTAAATTAGTTGGTGGTGGTATCAATGTTATGGCTTGGATTTTGGCTAGATTGACTTCAATGCTTCAATGAGACACAATGAAGCCTATAAATTTTATTGATGTAACTCCAAAAACATACTTTTTAGGATTAAGTTTGACTTTATACTCATGTAGTCTTTTAAATATTCTACATAGCATTGTTCGATGATTGACCTTGGTCTTTAATTTCCCAAGAATGTCATCAACATAGTCTTCAACAATGTCATACATCATATCATGAAATATGATGGTCATGGATCTTAGATAGGTGGACCCTACATTTTAGAGACCAAATGATATAACTTTATAATGGAATGTTCCCCATGGAGTGATGAACATTGTCTTGTGTTGGTCTTCTAGTGCTATCCTGATCTGGTTTTACCATGAAAAGCCATCCATTAATGAAAGTAGATCATAACTCATTATGGAGTTAATAATCATATCAATGTTTGGAAATGGTAAACCTTTGTTTATATCATAAAAATTAGTAAAAAATTTGATTCCTTCTAGATTTTTTCTAACTAGCATAACATTAGAGATCCACTCTGAATAGTTGATCGATCAAATACATCCTTCTTCCAAGAGTTTTTCCAGGTCTTTCTTCACTAATATAGCAATACAAGTATGCATCTTATGTAATATTTATTTTAGTAGTTTGGCATCAATATTTACCACATGGTAGTGTATAACTAAGGTGAGGTCCAAACCTAGCCTATCAAAATATGCCCATGTAATATGTTAATAAATTCCCTTAAAATGGCTATAAGGAATTCACACTCCCTAATAAAGGGCACTCTTAGTTTGATCCACTTTGGGTCATCTAGTGACTAAATGTTTACCTTTGTTATGTCTTCTAATAGAAGGGTCAAAATAAATTTAATAATAGTGGGTACTAATTTGAACTAATTGGCAATATTAGAGTCCTCTATTAGGACTATCTCTTTGAGTTCTCCTAGGCACGATAAATTAGAGTCCCCTAATGGGAGGTTTGGCCAAGTAACAAATACTATTTAAAACTCCTAAATGATTTTATCAAAATATTCTTATTATTCAAAACTAAACTAACTCATAGAAAAGTTTGTCATTGGTGGTCTCCTGAGCTATGCTTGAGGAAGGTTGTACACCCCAATCTAATGGCACCAAAAATAGGTTTTCACCACTAGACTGGCCTTTTTATTTAATTTTTTCCTAGATATAATGTATCTCAAAGAGGTTTTAAGTTTGGGACCTCAATTTTTTAATTATTAGCTTTTGGTTAAGAGTTTTCATCTACTCTCTAAAATAGGCTTCAGGATCCAACTTGATTGAGAACCCTGATTTATGGTCCTCCAACAAAACATTATCTCTAAGGCCTAAAAGATCACAAAAAGCCTTATCATTTTGAAAATAATAAATTGGCACATTATATTCTTATTGTTTCTATCCTATCATTTGGGAATAATACAAAGGTAGTGGGCTGTGATAAATGACCGGTCAAAGGCTACAAGTCAACTAAAGGTTAAACAGGTTGGTCTTGGATAGGTCACCAAAAAGGCTATGATTAGACTCTACTTTGTTACTAGCATCACCATCACTAGTTGATGGCAATGGAACATGATTAAGATATATGGAGTCAACCCCAGGTAGTTTAAATCCAAGTCCATAGGGCCCTTTATATCTAGTCATGGAAATCATCTCAAGTGTTCCTTATTGATTTGGTCCGAGGCATCCTCTTTCATAGTATTGATTCTTCAGGATCCTATTTGGAATATGATACTTTGTATTATCATAAAAATTATCCTACTTCTCATTTTATAACCATGATTCATCTCCTTCAAGAGGGTCCTATTCTAGGCTAGATACTAGTATAAATGTGATGGGTCCTAGACTATACTTTTTACCTTTGCACTTTCATTGCTATTCTAGATGAAGTGTCTTGGATTTAGGTCTTCCAAAGGACTTTGGGTTCTATGGAATATTTGTAATTTAGAAGGTATCATGGGTCAAATACTCTCTTAAGCCATTAGGTGAGATGGTATAATGATTGGATATCTCAAGAGGTTGCATGTGGGAAATGGAATCAAGGGTATTATGATCAATGAAGTTGTCCTCTAGAAAATTAATGAGTATTTTTCTTCCCTTATCCTATTTGGCCATTAGATTCATGATGAAAAAATAGTTATAGCTCTTGAACTCAACCTCTAGGTGTTTTCAGTGTTCATATGGATGTAAATCTCTTAGTATAGAAAATTCCATCCTTGAATGGGAAACTTGATACATTGGTGTAACATCAATGGGATGGCATGAATTTCACGCAACTAAGGTCTACCCAAAATCATATTATATGACAAATAAAGATTTAGCACATGGAAAAGTGTATCATTGGTCAAAGGCCCAAACATAACTAGTAAATAGATGGTGCCTTATGATTCTCATTCTTCATTTTCATAGGCTTTGATGGTTATAATTTATGCTTGAAGATCTACCATTGTATACTTGAGAATATTAATGATCTTTAGAGACACTATGTTTAGACTTGATCCATTGTCTATAAGGACACATTTCACTTTGTGCCATATTATGCAAAATTCAATATATAAGGGGTTATTATGTAGTGGGGCAAGGGATGACATATCAATTTGGTTGAAAGTGACTTGTTGGGATGGAGCTAGGTGTCCAATAAAAGCTTATAATTTTTCATGGGATATGTCACATGAAATAGTAGATTGGCAAAGGAACTTGTTTAGGATGTTTTTGTGAATTGTTGACATATACAACAAGTCTAAAATAGAGATTTGTGTTGGTTTCTTTTGCAATTATTCCACAATGTAAAACTTATTTTCTTGGTCAATGTTAAATGGTTTATTTGGAGGTATAATGGTTAGTTGGGTCATGGGCAAAGTGACTGATGGTTATGGGCATAGGATGGTCATCTTTGACATACAAGTTATGATTACACAATTAGGATTAGATACATGACCATGATTTATAATAAATGATGGTGATACTAGGGGACTAAATAAGATAAGTCTAAATTATTGCTGTACTTGTATGTGATCATGAGGTAATGATAAGTTATAGATATAGGGTCTAAAATTAGTAATCCCTACTTATTGGTATGCATGTATGTGGTCTCAGGTCAAGTAAGGATTATCAATGTGAGTTCATGGATTGGCATTATATATCAAAGGTATTAATTGATTGGTATTTGGTATCAGATTTAATGGAGATGGTTTTAACATGACCTCCTGCAATATGACCTACAACCCTATTGTAGTCATGTGCAATTACATGGTAGGTTTGTTGGTTGTTATCATTTGGACCTTGGTTCTATCCATTATTCAGACATTTTTGGTTGTATTTTTGGTTATTAGATTGACTCTATTATTTTGGGTTTGGTTGTTGAAACTATTATTGTTGGTTTTTCATCGATTGTTTTTGTTGTTTTGCTATTATGGTTGGTTGTTATGTTGGGGAAAGGGGTTTTGATAGATTTTAAGGGTCTAATTAGAAGTGGAAGAACCACCATCTAACATTATTTCCCCATTCTATAACATATTTTGAACCCAATTTTTTATTTGTACACAATGGCATAAACTATGCCCATTAAACTGATGTTATTCATAGAATTCATTTTTGTGGTACCAATTAGGATAAGGAATGCCTCCAAAATAATGTTTTAGTATAGGCTAGATAATCATATTAGTAGTAGTGAGTTTGTGAAACACATATTCAATAGGTTTTCTAAGGTCACTAAAAATGCAAGGAGTAGGCACTATTTACCTTAGAGGAGTGGTTTGTAATGGTAAAGGTTGTATTTATTATGCAATCTTAGGTTTTTGTGCTTGATGCATTTGTTGAAAAAGGTTATGGGTTAGGAGTAATTTGTATATGCTACATGGATTAAATAGATGGTGTTTTCACCATTTGGACATGTCATAATTCTATTACTCTGTTTATAACAATATTTTTGTTGTAATTAAATTGTTTTGGTCTATCATTATTATTACCTTATGCTAGTTGTGATGCTTGTGATTGCAATTAATGTTAGTTTTGGCCATTTCCTTCATTGGTAGTTTGATACTAAGTTGATGAAGTAAGTTTGATGATCCCTTTTTTAATAAGGGTGCACTTGATCAACAAACCTTTGTTAATAATGTATTTAAAGGTATGTGCATAATGAATTTCTAGATGATAAGATATCTCAATTTGTAAATTTTTGGTAAACATAGTGGCAAATTATTTGTTTGGTAAACTATGAAAGAATTAGCTTGCAAGGGTTCTCCATCATTGTAGATAAATTTCAAAACTTTCACTAGCCTTTTGCTTAGCTTGCATCAATTCGATCAATGAAATCTCATGCTCAAGATTGTATGATAAATGTTGCACAAACTTGTCTAAAAGATCATCAAAAATATGACACTAAATTCTTGGGAAAATTCAAGAACCACTCAAAGGCTTGTCCTATTAGACTCTTTAGGAACAACAATAACAAGTATATATCACTATATGCCATTGGTTGGAACCCAACAAAGAAGTCTATCAAATGGGCTTTAGGGTTACCTTTTCCCTTGAATTTGTCAAATTTTGGTGGCTCATACCCTAGAGGAAATGGTATCTATAAGTACTCCATGTTAAATGGATAATAACACATGTCATTCAGCTTAAAAATTTTGGTTTATTTTCTAGCTTGGATGGTAGCAGTCACATCCTTCATATGTTATAGTTCTTGGGCTAGGAAAATAGAGGGAACATTGGTTTGAGGTAGAATTTTGGCCTAGGTAAATGGTTGACTGGTCATAAGTAGAGCATTTTTATCAAGGTATGATGGAGGTATCTACTAGAGTATGTTGGTCTGGTTAGGGAATAAACTAGGAATACACATGTATGGATTAGGGTTTGATTATTGAAGGTACATGTACTGTGGTGCAATATTTTAGTTGGAGTAGGATGTTTGGAATCTAATTTTGGAGATTTTGAGGTTAGGATGGAGGAATATGGTTGTACTTTTCTTATTGAGGTTGAATAGGGACATGTTAATAACTAATCAAACCTTCTTTTTAAGGGGGTACTTGTGAACCAAGACCCTATCTTTGAACTAGTGGCACATTCTACATAAAAGGCAAAGGTCACTTGATCGATACTTGAGGAACATTAAAACCTCTTTATTGTGTGAATCCTAGTTGGGAAGTGGATTCATGCTGGAGATTCAACATTTATTTCTAACCAATAGTTCTACATTATTTATTATACATCATTTGGATTTGAATTAGTATATTTGTTTATGAAGAAAGAGGTATGTTCATTGATACTTGGTGAGGTGGAACATTAGTTTCGCTTATTGAGGTGGTAATATGTTCTACCTATACTATGTTGGTATGTTTGAGTATGCATGTTGTTATGAAACACTACCCATTACCTATTATGGAGGAGTAGTATTCATCACATTTTATTGTTGAAGCATGGCATTAGTTATTAGCTGGTTTCCTAACTCTATTACTTGAGTGCTTGAAGAAGTAGCTGGTTAAGGATTAGTTATATTAGTTGTTTGAGTTTGGGATGTATAAAATCCTACTCCCTGATTTAGAGAAACACTCATGGTTTTAACTAAAGGTAAACTTGTTTGTGAACTAGATTTTTGTGTGCTTACACCACTTTAGTTTAGATTGTATATTTCTTACGCATTATCCATTACATTTTGCTCATTACTCTGTGTAGAATTAGAAGACACTTCTTTGATGGTTGTAATATAAAACAAGTTATTGACTAAAGTGTTTTATGTGAATGGGTTGACACATTGATTGTCTTGACTAATACATTATATTAACACTCTTGTTGAAGGAACTAATTCTATGAGAGGCCTATTTAACATGATCATTTGATTAAAATTATGCCCTAGGTTTAAGTAAGTTTGGTATGTTGTTTTCATCTATACAAATTGATCCTCCATGGGGTCCTTTCCTTTGACAAGTATACTAGATCTTGATATACCATAGTGGCTAGAGTTAAAGGACTATTGGAAGAATCCTATTGACTATACAATATGTTTTGAGTCATTCTTACTAGAATTGGCAAATTCTCATAGGGGTAGTCTATTGGAAACTTAACCCCTACTTCTATATCTCTAAACAAAATCTCATCTTTATTTTCTAATAAGTGATGCTCAAATAGATAAGGATCATATGTTGATGGTGTAGTAACATAGTACAGTTATTAAGTATATGGATCTTCAACTGTATGTATTATAGCTAGGTATTTCTCTATTTATTCTTGATCCTACTCTGAGTATGGAGGCATGTTAACCAAATAATGAGCAAATGGGTCTTGGTTTTATGCCCCTATTTGAGTGTTATAAGATGGATACAGATTTGCCTCATAAGCAACATTGTTTGAATAGGGGTATTGTATCATTTATTCTTGTGAGATTACATTTCTAAGTCCCAGATTTTACATGAGGCCACTATGAGTGTAGGAATACATGTTGGTATCCATAATAAATTTTTAACAACAAAAAGGAATAAAGTTATATAAAATCTAAAAAATTGATGTGTAAAAAGAGGTTCAAACTTGATCTAACCTAGTCAAAAGGATGGATATGTACATCCAAAAATATTGATGAAATGATTTATGATAAAACAAGATAATGCCAAATTTCCAATGTTACACATCTCACACAAAAAGGTCAAGTAGATGGACCAAAAATTAAAATGCCATATTCTAGGGTCAAAGTGTTTAAAATGAGTCTAATCTAGGAAAAACAAAAGTTGCTAGGTCTTATGGCCAAACACGGCATCAAAATATAGGATCAAACAAAGGTATGTGATAGGAATTTAGGATAAACAACTTCAAAATCTATACTTTAAACAAAATATGAGATATTTAATCTAAAATATTTGAAACTCTTCTAACAAAAACTAGGCATTTGACTTTTGGACATAAACTTGATCAATGGGTATGAGGTATGAAACAAAAGGCAGTTGGAGATAGTTTATTTTCTTCAAAATAATGGCATAGACTAGAATATTTTGACAAATAAGATATAAAAAAGTGAATGGTGTAACTGTGATAGAAATAGACTCAAAATATATATTCGAAATGGTTAGAATTTTGGAAAAACTTGGACTCTATGCAAATAGGCCTATGAAAAATCTTTCAAAATAAATTTGAGTAGTGTAGCAATGATAAAATTATCAAAAGGTATGAAAAATGTTTACTTCAAGACTCTAAGGCAAAATGGTTTAACATGATTTCATCAACGTAACACTACTCTCCTCAACTGAAATGATACACACACACAAAAAAAAAAAAAGTTTGACAAATCTCTAAGGCAAGAGTGTTGCATCAAATGGACTCAAAACAAATGGCAAATAGTAAAGGTAGTACAAAATGTAGCCTAAGACTAAAAGTGTGAACAATACACAAGATGAATCTAATCTTACCAAATAATGATAATCATTATGAGTCTCAAAATGGCCCTTAATTCAAATTGGAAATTAAACCTGAGTTCCTTCAAGTTTAGTGCAAATGACGAACCCACTTAACACATGAACTTTATGAACTTATAAAGGTGCAAATTTTAATTTAAATTATCAATTAAGGACTTAATAAAATTAGGAAAATGGTCTAGACTCAAATGGCAATCATAACTATGCCAAAATAGAAGATATGATACAAAGTTTATGATAAATTTTTTAACAAGGAAAAATATGATTTTCACTTGGGTAACATAACACCTCCTTTTTAAATAAAATGGTGGAAATGTGTTTTGTTATGTAGCCTTTTGTTAACAAATAGTTTTGACTACAAACAAGACCAAGTAATCTAAGAAAAATACAAATCAACTAATTAATTGTCTTAAGCCCTAAACTGATAATGTGTGGAAAAGTGCGGTTAACTAAACTAACAAGTTTTTGAACATCTAGATGGATCAAATACATATGAATTTCATGTCAACATATAAAATAAGTGCACATCATTTGGGTCTGAATCATATGGCTTCTAGTAAAAAGGTCTTTCCCTTTTTATGACCACTACATTCATCACTTACTCAAACATCTTGAGCTTAGACTCTACTAACGGAGATGGTTTAGTTGCTCAAACCATCATCCCAATGAGGGGATCCCAATTTATATACCCCCTTATGGAGAGGGGTTAAAGACAATGTTGGGAGATGAATTCTTAGGTTAAGGCTTCCCTATAGAAATTATGGGAAGTAATGAAGTTCCCCTCATAAGACAAGATGAAATGAAATGAAAACTACATAAAATATCTTTAAGGCTATTTATAGATCACCCAAGTCATGCTAGTCTTGGGGAGAGCCTTCATAACATCTCTTTTACACCTTTAAACTAAGGTAATTTGCAATGAATATGGCTCTTTTAATCCCACAAGTTTCCTATAAGGGATGGGGGGAGATCATACATGCACAACTTCCTTTTTACTCAAAAAAATATAACTAAGTAAATAATTATTAACTTGCATATAAAAAACTTAGAACTAAGTTCAATTTTAAAGCACTAAATGAAAGGTTTGGTCGTGTTATTTGGCCCCCTTAGCCTTAAGTTACAATTTTTTTGATGAAAAATCACAAAAAAATTCAAATAAACATCTAAGTGTTTCTTTAAGCATCAAATGAAAGTTCCTAATCCTTTTTAAGTACCCCAAAAGAGGTTAAAAAGACTAGATTAAGCTTATTTTGATCACTTTTTAAGTAGGCACTACAAGGAAATGGTCAAAAGTGTGTTTATCCTTGAATCACTTTTTAAAATGAAATAAGTAACTTTGTAAATTGAGATCTTGGGTTCGCACAATGTAATCTCACAACTCCAAATTCCAATACCAAAACTCTATAAAACCATGGCTGGTTAACATAATATCACAACTCATGAGTTAGTAAAAAATTTGACAATATCTATATCCTAATATATAATATCATAATTGACAGAGCAAACCCACAACTTACGGAGTTGCATTATTATCACTTAACCTTAATGGTATAGGCTAACTACTAGTGGTTTAAGTACCATATTGTGACTCAAATTGATAATATCACAATTATCAAAATCAAGGTATTGCAATATCATGACTATTGAGTCATATTATTACAATATCACAACTTGAGAAATCATGGTATTATAATATCACTAATATCGAGTAGCAGTATTGTAATATCATAACTTGACCTACACATAGAGAAAATTTTAGTCTAAAAACATAGTTAAGATGAAATATCATGACTTAAATGATAAAACCATTACTATTTTAGTTGTGGGATTCTGGTCTAGAGGACAACCTCATAACTCCATAGTGATAAAACTATGAACTCTAGGAAAATGTCTTTTTTATCAAGTTTTTCACTCCTTTTCTCCCAAACTTCAAGATTATACATGAAATCAGTTATTAAGTTGCTTATAGGAGATATTTGATCAAATTTGTGTGGATAAGTCCCATCAAACATGCCATTTGTGAACACAAGATTTAAATAAGGGGAGATTAGTATAGTGTTAGTGTATGAAATCAAAATCCAAATTAACACACTAATAGATAACACCTTAAGCCTAGATCAAGAGGAGAACTTAGTGAATAAAACTAAATGGAAAACACAACTAGAATGAAAAAGACGAATTATCTTTCACCTTTCTTGGATGCTCCAAATGGCTTGTTGAAGTGGCTTGCTTAGCTTGTGATCAATGAGTCTTCATCAAAAGAGGCTTGGATATCTCTTCTCCTCCTTGGAACTAATGACTTTATAGATTTAGGATTGTGAAACCTCACTCAACAAATTGGCATAATAGCATTACATCAATTGATTTTGAAATCATTTGATCATGATAGATTTGGATTTAGAGAGCTTTTTTAAATTATGAGTATGAGGCCTTCTATTTATAGATTTTTGCATATGATCAGAATAAACTTGGACCACCATCTAATAATGAATATGTATGGCCAAGAATCCATTCAATTTTTTAGGATAAAATCAATAAATGCACTCATAAATATTTGGGATAGAGAGGCATTAAAAAGGCATAGGAGGGCTTCATCACATATTTGTTACATTAATGGCCTAGGGGTACCATCTTAAAAAATGATGTCACTTGATGTAGAAACTCATAATCAGTTTCCAAAAAGAAATATTCAACAAGTTCCATGGAATATTAACTTAAGAACTTGATTCAAATTAATTATCCTTAAACATGATTTATCAATTTTGGTGCATATTTTGGCAATTGGTTGACAAATTAATCAAATTGGTCAAAATATCATATTATTGGCTTGAAATTTGACTGGATTGAAATTAGGATGTGATGTTAGATGTGTTGGAACCATTATCCCATTTATGATGTTACCAATAAAAAATAATAAAGTCACATGTCTCATGTAGTAAATTTGGTAGAAAAGAGAAATCTGGAGCACCTAGGTGTGAAAATGTCATTTTGACTCGAAATTATTTGATCAAAGTTAGTTGGCTCATAAATTACATTACCCCATTTAAGGATACATTGGCCAAAATTGGCACTTATGTATGATAGATTCAACTTATTTAATGTGTTTTTATCCCAAATTGTGAATTTTGATATAAATTTGTCAAAATCTTGGTTGGAGGTTATTGGTGGCCAATTTTAGGTGTCTAAAAACACCACCTATAGGGGTCCCTTTGCTCTCAAAAGGGTCACCTACAATCTAATTGTAGGCACCTATAGATTGATGATGAGACTAGAAGCTAAGAACCCTATAGATAAGTGACTCTATTGGAAAGGAAATGACTCTATGATCTTAAATAGAAGTCAAAGGATTTGGATTAGAAGGGTTTTACTCATGTCAACACCTATGTCAGTCCTTTTGTTCTTAAAAATGTACCTATAGGTTGACTAAAGATTGGTAACATATTAGAACATGATAATTTGGGTGTTAGATTCAAGACCTAGGCATGTTATTAATATGTTTATCTATCAAGGTGAGATATAATAATTAAAATAAAACCTAATAATTAAACATACCACTTAAAACATCTTATAGGGGTCTATGTGGTCTAAGTATTACTACTTATAGTCATCACAGTACACAAACCAATTCATGCAAGTGAAGAAAGTTGTTTTGAGAAGGTAGTTAGAATGTATGATGGGTCAAGATGATTGATATAACCATCATAGTGTTATATCCAACTTAACATTATAGTCATAGTAAGTAAATAAGGTAGAGGCCATGTTAAAACATACAACCTACTGTTAATACACAAACCCTATACAATCATCAACTTAAGGAATCTATTTTGATATTTTTGAAACGTTTAAGACTCTAAACGTATGGTATATCTCTAAAAAATAGTATATATGGTCCCTAATACCCATTTGAGCCTCACATATTTGCATTTTCCTGATCAAATTGGGGAAGTGATCTTTATTTTGTCTCAAACAGAGGGTGTTCCCAAATAGACTACCCTACAGGTTTGGTAAATAAGTAGTAAGGGAATGAGTTGGGAACTATTAGAATAATGAGGAAAGGTTTTTGAGGTTTTTTAGAGAATGAAAAAATATATAAAATACCTTTAAGTCTTGATAAACCACTCATAGATGGTTATGCGAAGCTATACACAGCCAACTCTATTAGGCCTAGACTAGACCTAAATCCCTAAAGGGTTATAACTTCATTTATAACACCAATTTAACCTTCTAGTGCATTTGATGACTTAAAGTAGAGATATAAGGTATTTTAAATCCATTTGTCAATAGATAATAATCACAAGAAATTCATTTTTGGCTTAAGCCTATCACAAGGTATATAAAATACACTCTTAAGCTCAAGAAACCAACTTCAATAGCTTACACCAGTACAAACAATTTTTATGAGATCTAAGGAGATAGGAGTTATTTAATAGGTTCCCTAGCATGATATTAGTGGAATTGGTCTGAGGTTTCAACATCAATATTTTATGAACAATCCTTAAGAGTTTGAAACATTAGAAATCCTCCAAAACCCTTATCTGAGACTTGATTAGAAATAAATGAGTGAATATGAATTTATGAGGGTTATTTTGGTTATGGAAGTATTTTATACTTATATATAACTCTCTTATTTTCCTTCCCATCAAATTGGTTTGTACCCTACTTCTATAGATAGGGTACAAAATAAGGTTTTTTGATAGAATTTGTGTTTCTTATAGGTATAAAGTAAAATGAAAAGTTGAGAGTCATTTTTGGAGGTTAATTGAGACCCATCCTAACCCCATATGTCTATTTATCACCTCATATAATCACATAAACACTTTTTCTAACTCTTTCACTCCAAGTAGTCTATGGTAAATAGTGAAAATAGAGAGTGACTACTAAGTTAAGAGATGAGAAGTCTAATTAGGGGGCCTTTTAAGGTCTAATTCATGGAATTTAAGCTAATGTAACTCTTGGAAGGTGTCATATCACCTCTTAAATGGATTTTATTTATCAATTGAAGGCCATCTTGATGAAAAATATGAAGACAAACCTATAAAGCTAATGATGACGACTGTAAATGGTGGGAAGAAGTGTCCAAAAGAAGGCCATGAGTTAGGGATACATACGATGAATATTTTGTTTTTTTTCTAACCCTCCTAGATATTACACATGTGTTAACTATCCCTAGTCTATTTTTGAGCCAACAAAAGAGGCCTAATCATGAAGGTAGTTTTAAGAATCCATTTGAAGACCCCTACACCAAGTTTGGAGAGTTATCATGCTTAAGGTGGACATTTTCCCAATATGAACATCAAGAAATATATTATCCTCTTCATCATTATATAATGTATTTAATTTTCATGACTTGACAAGTGGCATTGTGATGCTTGAGATCCACTTTCTTCTCTCTTCTCACATTTTATAAATGCAATCCATTTTGGCTCTTGTATTCTAATTCCATACTTAGTATGGTGAAGCCCTACTAGTTTGATATTATACTTTACCTTTGATTAATATATGAAATCTAGTTTTGATTTCACAAACTATCTTGTTTAAGTATGTGAAGTGATGTATAGTGAAAATTAAAGTGATTGACATCTATCCTTGCTTTTTCTCAATCCTTTCATGTTTGATGCAAGTTGTTTTAATCTAGTAGGTCACATGAAGTATTTTAAAGTGTATGGATCTATTTTCAAGTGTAAAATTATCCTTAGTGTCTAAAACTAATCTCTGGTTCATTTATCTTGAGTGGTTTTCATGTATATCACCTCCATGTTTGAAATATTAATGTTAGAGTATTATATGACTTTAAATCTAGTGTTGTGAGTTTTTTTTCTTAGTGTATTTGTATGATGATCTTATGGTGAATCACCCCTTTATATTATCTTAATTTTATGTCTACTTATATCTCTTTTCACACAAGAAAATATTTAATTTATGTGATAAGCACTTAAGGATCACTCTAGGGAGCTAACCCTTAAACCTAGAGTTTTACCTATACTATAGGCAACCCAAAGGCCTAAAGGTATTCTAAAGTTGCCCAAATATTAGAGTATGATTTAAAAACCTCTTATAGGGTTTTATATTTTGTTCCAATAGTAACATACTCATCTATCACATTTATCACATCCATCTTCCATGTAATCTTCACAAAAGTTCACATTACATAGAAGCTTACTATTTGAGTCAAAATAACATGGTTTTAGGTGCACATTTGGTGATTTGAATATAGATGTAAAATAAACCATTATATAAAATGTTCTTGTCTCTATTTTTATTCTGATCACTTCTTAAAAGTGTCTCCAATTTTTCATACAACTAAAACTTTTTATGAGGCCTTTAAGGCCATAAAGAAGTTTTAGGTCTATAACAAGACTTCAAAGCCATAGACTATGTTCTACCTCTTTCAGGTATTCAATAATTTATTATTATTAAAATATATTCTTATATCACTCAACTTACCTTATTTTTCCCAAGATTCCAAATTATTATTATTGAGTTCATTTAGAGTTCTTAGTGAAAACCATTTACTCCATAACTACAACATGATGCTTTCTTAAAGTGGCCTTATTGAGTGACTGTTGTAGGTGTGTATTTTTCCCATTGTACAAATATAGGACAAATATGTGAAATTTATCCAATATCTTGTCAATATTTCTTAACCTTTTTGACACACGAGTCTCCAACTAGCATTTGCATGTAGGCCCATGTCTAGGCTTATAAGATTGAAACAAGGTTAAGACTAAAACCTTAAATTTTAGAAATTAACCTTAATTCCTATTAATTAATCTTAATGAACTCTTTTTGGAATTTTAAGGTTTTAAAGCTTAAAATTTACAAAAAATCCTTAAACAATGTTAAAAAAGTGCTTTAATGACTTCAAGATGAACTTTTATTGGTAACATATTTAATGTTTATCTATTATAAACAACTTAATTTTTGGATCTTGGTTTCCTTTATGAACTTCTTCACACAAAATGGAACTCTTGCAACAAATTTTACTTCCTCACACCTCTACTATAAGCTCCTCAACTAAAATTCTACTTATTTTGGACATCATCTTCTTGTCACTTTAAGAACCTCCATGAATCCTTCTTTGACATTTGGTTAGAATTTTTTTATTCTCACTTGATCACAATGATGAGGTTTGGGTGTTATTTATGCTCTCTCTATAAACCTTTTTGTGCACACACAACCATTACAATCCTATGAGCATGATGCATAGGCATAAGTAATGCATTTAGGCATATAAGGCCTAATTAGGTATATTGTTCTCATGAGTGCCACTAGTTACCTTTAATATTCTTAGAGGATGTTGAGAAATAAATCCATGCTGTTATACAAACTTTTTTATCTTCATGCCTCCTCTATTCCTATCACTTTCCATGATGTTCTTTTAACTTTCTCATTAGACTTATGAGTGTTCTTTTGAGATTTAAGAGAGCATGGTCTCTAGAATTTCATATGGATTTCCTTCCAAAGGTGAAGTGATACTTTTTCAACTTTTGTGAATATTCCAATATCATGCTAACCTCACTAGTATACTCTTATACATTATAATTTCATTGATTATAAATTACCTTGTAAAAGGCATCATCTCATTCAAGTTATCTTAAGGAAGGCCTTCTTCAAGATGAAGGCACATGAACTTTTTATTTAAATTTAAGAGGTTTAAAAAGAATAATATAGAAATTTGAGAAACCTTAAATATTAAAACACTCACTTGAAAACCTAAAATAGGCTTCAAAGTTGCATAAATAGACCATTCACAAATACATCATAAGAGACTAGTTTTCTATCATAAGTACCTTATTATAATGAGGTACCTAATTAATATAGCATGAAAGAAGACCTATATGACCCTAAAAGCACTCCACCATAACCATTTTTCTCCATTGAGTTCTAAAATGAAGAAACAAGACCAAACTTGGAACCTACCTAAATGAATAAGCCACTGTAACCCCCTTATACTCTTATAAATTTTTCATAAATATGGGGAGATGAATATGAAAAAAAATGACACTAACTTGAAGGTAATTAGTGTCCCTATAATTTACAAATACATTTGTACTTGACTCTTTCTCTTAACCATACCGAGAAAAAATTGTTGGCCTTCCTAGAGTTGGCAAAGAAGTTGATAGGAGAGATAAATTGGTTTCTAACTTTTAGCACCTAAAACTCCTTAAAAACAATGTATTTGAAATTTAAATTAACATATTAATTCATGAAGATACTTGGAGGTCAATTTTACCTTGAAAACTTGTATGGGCAGCCTCAAAAGACCCCTTTTGACATAGAAACAACCACAACCACTTGAAAAACCTAGTGTAACTATGAAAAAAAACATTAATTGACCTTTTCATGTTTAAACATGTATATCATGATGTTTTATATAATTATTTTGATGCTTAATTTTCATAACCTTTTTAAAACCTACTTTGTAAGCCATAAAGTGATCCAAAATGCAACCAACTAGGTTATGAAGTTAGCCAAAAATATCACCAACCTGTTTGATCTTTAGTAGAGCATTTCATGACCTTTACACCTCATATGATACTTATAAAATAACCCTATAGTACTTTAAACACTATAAACCCACTGAAATAACTCAATAGGTGGCTATACAAGCACATAACTATGATGATCAAATCCTTAAACTCATAAAATTTACCTTAAAATATTATAAGGTTTCAAATGAAAATTCCAAGGTCATAAAAAGACAAAAACCATTATAAATAAGGTAAAAAAGCATGATGATAAAATTTTAAAAATATAGGGGTGATAATTTGACCTATAAGGTCAAACTTATCAATAGTTAACACTGATGATTTCCCCTATGGCAATGACCTTGGAAGAGGTGAGGATGGTGTATAGTAGGGGAAAACAAACCTCATCAATGTAAGTTATGCTTGGGAAACCATAGAATATATTTATCAGGGCCATGGTAATCTTTATTCCTAGTTTAAAAGTGGTAATTAGGATGGAAGAGATGAGTCCCTTTATCTTGAAGGTGGTTGGGTCATGTGATCTTTCTTATAGTTTACTAGTTACATTATTTTTCAACATCCATTGATAAATTAGGGATTAGTCGAAGAAACTTTAGGGGGAGGGATCTAGTAATATTTCTCAAAATCACACCCATTGACATAGGCTATAGATGTTTTGGGCTGATGAAAATGTATATTTTTGTAAAAAAATTGGTTATTTGAAAATAAATCATAGAGTAGTTTTATGCAAAGATTACCTCTTGTTTTGTCACTACATCATGTATGACCATTGATTTGATCACCACTAGGTCTTTCATGTACCTTTATTTAAAGGATAAGAGTTGATCCTTAGGGACACATGGCTATGCTACCTTAATTTCCTCTAAAATAGCTGAGTAGTGCTTGAAGTCTTGATTAAGATCCACTTCATCAAACTTTGTATCTATGTATTAATCAAACCCTAAAATGGAATATGTCGATGGGGAGAAGGAAAATTTGAAGCATAATCCATTTTTATACATTTAAACTTTAGTTGTATGGAAGTGTGTAGATACTCAGTTTCAAATGGATTTTGAATTCACATTTACAATCATTTATTTTATGGCAATGTCATTGCTCTTGACTTGGTCAATTGCATATATTTCCTCCTACATTTACTTTACTAAATTTAGTGCATTTGGTTATCCAATTCATGCATACTAATGGCTCCAATACCATTGGATCCTTTTTTGCTTTTGTCCATTTTCATATTCAAATTTTCTTTATGATGCATCATCTTTTTGCAAACCATATTGCTAGATTTTATTTTTATATCTAAGTGCTTTCTCATCCTTTCTTTGACACTTGTCAACTTCCAACTCCTTTAAAAAGTATTGCCTTGTCAATGTCAAACACTTACATAGTTTTGGGGATACATGGAAAAATTTCACCTCCCCTCTACATCTTGATTCTTTCTTTAACTTTTTCTATGTTTGTTACTTCCCTAGGCCTATGAGATGGTGACACTTGGTAAAATTCCACAGTCTCACTTTCATTGAGATTATGGTACCACTTCTAATATTTATACAAGTTTCATGTGAGATGGATGATGACACATATCATCATCTTAGTGTTCCACTTTCCTATAAGTGTCATACTCCCCCTTTTACTATACATATCCCAAGTGCATAGTGTATATACATAATATTTTCAAACTTAAGGAGTACACCAGGAAAGGGATGGGAAGACTATTGATGTTTCACATGATTGTTGTCCCTTTTTCCACTTGTTATCTATACACTTGTCTCCTAAAACCATTTACCCTAATATTTTTATTCTTTGTTATACCCATTCTAGGCATTTTCTATATTATATCCTCTTATTCCTCACCTAAATCCTTTTTTCTCATTTGAATTTACTAGGATGAATGGGTTGGCTTTGTATAATTTGGGGGTATTTTTCACTTATGAGATAGTTGACCTTTGGCCAACCTAGCTCATGACTTAGTGAATTATTATCCATAATTATACTATGTCAGCTGGGTCAACCCTTTCAAATGAAAATTTAGAAAGGGTTTAGGGAAAGATCCACCTATAAATAGAATTACATTTCCATCATTTATCATGAGAATAATAATAAGTAATAGAAAATGAACATATGCTTATTGACCATTCTACTTGAGATGTAATGCTTAGGGTTCCATACTTTCTCTAGAGATATGGATCTTGTCTTATGGAGAAATATTTTGGATGCATTGATAGGTTGTGTAGCCTATAGATGATTTTTATTTGTAATCATTACATACCACAACTTCTTACAAATCACCTTGGCCAAGGGAGAGATTAAAGCATGGTGGGTTTGTCTTCAAAGGTAAGTATTCTTGACTTTAATTTTCCTTTGTAAAAGTATATAAATAATGCATTTGTGATTCTCTTCCATGTATTAGTATTCCATATACATTGATGTGAGTATATGTTTTCTATGCATTTTTAGTTTTATTATTTATAACTCACACTTTGTGCCACAAGATTTGGTGAACACTAGATTAGATTTACTTTTCTTGTTATTAGACTAGGTGAAATATCAAAACCTAAGACCTCCTTAGGGTTATTGCATGATTGTGTTAGACTGGAGGCTTTGAAACCCTCCTTATCATTGTGTATTATGATAAATTAACCCCTAATCATAGTGGATCCCCATATGGTCATGATCCCACTTAACAAACATGTCCCCAATTCAAAGTGTAGGTATGCTCTATCTTCTCCGAGCTAGGATTGATTTATACACATGATTCATTTATGATTGCATACATTCTAGTGGACTTGATGTGAACTAACCCTTTTAGTATTTGTTACCTTATTTTTCATTATTTTATCATATATTTACCATACTGGGTTGACAACATTGACATAGTTCTAACTTATATGTGTAGGTTTAACACAGTCACATCTATATGACTCTATTCTTTAATTACAAGATTTTTTTAGGTAAAGGCTACTAAATCAGCCTAGTTGACCTAGTATAATTTTGGAGACTTTTAAACATCTAGTATAGACTATTATGTCAACCCAATTGACCCTATACATTTTAGGCACTTGGCAATATGTTTCTACAAAGCTAGATTGATCTAGTCGACCTTATTAGAAAGATTTACAAGAATTTATCAAGGTTATTTGATAAAAATCTCACTTATCTACATCTTTAGACCTACCAAGGTTATTTTATATCCTTACTCTATTTTATTAAAGTCTTTCCTTCCATAGTTTGTAGTCTTTAAAACTACCCCTATATAGTCAACTAGATCGACCTTATCAACCCAGTTCTACATTCTATATGTTATTTGGATAACTTAACTAGGTAAAATTTGTCAACCTTGTTCATTTTTAGACCTTTTCCTACATAGTACAGAGGTGAGACTATCAACCTTATTCTATATTCTATGCATACACTAATGATTTCATCAACATTATACTATGTTTTAAAGTTAGAATTAACATTTATATGATAGTGATTGCTCACACTTTCATTCCTTATTGCTTGCATGCTTAGAATAGATAACATAGTCTTATTATGTGGTTTTTAATTTACCATTTAGTTTCACTATTTTCTATTTTATGCACACATGACCAAATCATAAAATATTCAACAACCATTTTTAACAACTATTTACCCAAGTCCTACCTACTTAGATTTCATCACCAAGGGGGAAGATAACTTGGTTTTATATCCAAGCATAAATACATGGTTAATGTTATATTCAAGATAATCACCTAGCAACCTTATTATTATAGTGTGTGAAGTGAGGGGATAGGACCCAATACCAAGCTTGTACCATAACCAATATATATCCCTTTCAAGCCAAACATCACGCAACTATCCTTAGATTTATTTCTAGTTCCTTACTTATATCTAACACCCCATCACATTTAAAATTATATTCTAATAATCTAACAACATTTAGGTTGACCATATAGTTAGCATTTACTTTTCAAGTTAATTTCTTGCTCTTTGCTCAATTGTATTTTGTATTACAAAAAATTGCATTAGAAAATATTGGTGCAAGGTTTTATGTTGTGTAACTCAATTAGATCACCCTCATTGATCCAATTGATTATTTATTTCCCTTTAGTTCTTATTTTTCAAAATACTTGAAAATTTTTTCTTATCTTAGTACATAGTCATTTTAGTTGACACAGTTTGTTATAGGCCATCTAATTTTTCATGTATGTTGTATTGAATCAACCCAATCAACCTTGTACACTTTTTTATCCTCTATTTACTATTTTAGGTCAACCTAGTTGACCCTATACTATTTATAAATCTTGATTTCTATGCTAGGTTAACCTAGTCAACCCTGTACTATTTATGTCACTTCTTATTTCCTTGATTTTACATTTCTCTTACCTAGGTTTTTAGTCCTTCCCTTCATCATGAATTTTCTATTTGAAGACAACACTAAGTTTAATTCAACAAACATGATGAGTTTTACCAACCCTCATAGAATCTCCCATATGTAGATTAGGGATCCTCTTTTAGATGAGAGTAATGTTCACATAGCCACTTCAAAAAAAAATATAGGACACCTCCTAATACCTCTTTGCAATATAATCCTCTCTTTTCCCTATAATACCAACCCAAATTAGAGTATACCCATGAAATGCTATTCTTTATCTCTAAATTTCCTCAACATCGAGGAAAGAATACCTTTACTATTTACCATCTCATAATTAGTGGTCAATCCAAATAATCTCATTTAAGTACTTCCAAATTCTCAAATGGGTTGAGGGGTACCAAATTATTTTATTCTAAGCCTCTTCCTTTTATTATGACCCCTTCTTACACCATGACCTCTTCCTCTTTATCTTCTTCTACTCCATGCCTAGTATCTCCACTAACATGGTAGGTTCTATGTCTAGTGTGCCTCTTATAAGATCCACTATCCTTAATCCTTCTACTAGTGCATCATTTTCTACCCAAGGTAATCATGCTTCTAGTGCTTCCTCTTCTCATCCATTCACTATTCCATCTTTTTATTCATAAGTAAATTTTGACACTAGTGCCTCTCATTCTCATAGTTCCTATAAAGCTCATATTATTTCCAATAGTGGTACCCAAACCACTAGTACCAACTCTAATGATTCAAATAGTGATAATAATTTCAATCAAACCCACTAACTCTTGTTACAAACACTCAATAAAATGAATAATTTCAAGCTCATAACATAAATCAAATGACGAGAATACAAAATCATGTTGTTATCTTCAAACTCATCATTAACCAACGAATTCAGGCATGAATAATCAAAATGTTCCCCCTCCTCCTCTTATAGATTCTCAAGTAAATATCATTCATCAACCTCCTTTAATTAATAAAACCATTAAGCATATTCAAAATGAGCTTCTTACTACTCAAATTGTTAATATTGATATAGAAGGTATCACCCCTACAATTTATTATAATGGATAAACTAATCCTAAGCTTAATCTAAAAACATTTGGAAATATTTATAAGGATTGGGTCAAATTTAACACATTATCCACTACCAAGATCTTAGCCAAAACCCTCATGGGTAATGCTTTCTATTGGTACAATTTACTTAGAACTCATTCCATTACTAGTTTGGAGGATTTATTGAATGATTTAGTTAAAGAGTTTAAAACTAGTGATATTCCCAAAAATACTTTGGCCCACTTCATAAATTGTAAACATCTTGAAAATGAAACTACCTAGGATTTTTTTAAATGGTGGAAAACTTTGTTGAATAAGTGTGAACATAACATGTCCAATTATAACCTTTCCCATATCTTCACTAATGCTCTTTTTCTAAAGTTACAATACCAGGTCTGCACCCTCTCTCGATGCACTTTGGAGGAGGTTATAAACCAAGATAAACATCAATATTTCCTTATGCATCAATTATATCTACCCTAACCTTATGTGGGTCCTCATCTTTTACTTAGGAAAAAAAATTATACTGATACTAATGATGGTATCATGGATTCTTATAATACCATTAACACCATTCAAGTTATTGTCCTAAAAAATATTTTGAACCAACTTCCCCTTAATAATATACCAATCCTCATTTATATTTATCTAATTATCAACATTCACAAACCATTACCCTTAGCTAAATTAATTAAGTGTCTACCTAGGCCTCTTCCATGAGAACTTGTCCCCACTCATCCTATGAAATCCTGGTATGATCCTAACAAATTTTCTTGGTTTCATGCTAGTTGGGGTCATTCTCATGAGATATTTACTTAGTTTTTTAATTTAACTATGTATTTTCTTCTTTTCCTAAATTTTATCATAATTATATCACTCAAAAGAATCAACAAGCTTATGACATTGCTTTTAAGGCTCATGAATCACATACTAAATATCAAGCCTTAAATAAAGCTAATGCTCATATATATATACAAATACCCTCTTCCTAATCATCAACCTAATTAAGATACCCAAGATAATCCCACCCCTTCCACCAACAATGTAAAAATTATTATTGACCCCACTTCTAAAGAAAATGTGGTCAACATGACTAATATTGGAAGGGTGTTTAATTTTATTGATTCTCAACCTATCTATACTCCTCTATTATCTTGCACATTTCATGTTATCAAGATTCTTATCCAACTCATTAAAATTATTGGGGCAAGATGACCTTCTAACCTTTGATGATCCAATTCCAAATTCTCCCTTGGATAACACTTCCCATTCTATATCTACCATTCCTTCATCTTCTACTCAAAATGATAATTAAGATTCTACTAACACTTACTATACCAATTCTCAAAACCAACCTTAAAAAATTGCTTCATCTTAACAAAATAGTTTACAACCTTGTTCTAAATGTTTTCCTTATTATCAACATAAACTCCAATCCACTTTAGCTCCTTATGAGGACCTTCTTAATCATTATTCACCTATTTCTAATAACCTTCTTATGGGTACTGATGAGTGGGATCCCATTATGTAACTCACTAATCTCCCATCCCAAATTCCATTCCTTGAGCTTATAAGGACCTCTCTACATCATAAAAACCATCTTATGCAATTTTTTTTTGAAATGAACATTCCTCATCCTCCCCTAGCAGGACGTGAAGCAACCTTATCTATATCTAGGAATAGCATATTACATTAATGTGAAGAGATGTCAATCCATGTTGATATAAAAATGGACGCTTATCTTTCTTTAAAATTTCCTATTTCTTATATGATTCCTAATGATATTCTATTTCATGCAAATAATCCTACTTTATTCATTAGTGTCTTAATAGGTGATATCCAATTTAAGCATGCATTAATTGATGAGGGTTAGAGAACTTATGTTGTCTCTCTTGATATCATTAAAACCATTGGATATTTTAAATGAAATATCAAGTCCACACATATCACATGCCAAGGATATGATTTAAGGTAAATGCCTCCATTAGGTTATGTGTGGCTTCCTATTACCATCCCAACTATCATTTTTCATGTGAAGGTAATGATATTTAACTTTCCTCTCTCTTATAAACTCTTTCTTGGTAGGCCATGGACTCACTTTATAAGAATAGTTACTTCTTCCACCTACCAATGTGTTAAATTCCCTCATAATAGAGCCATTTATAATATTCAATGTGACACTAATCCTTGGAGTTTGAAACAATTCTAAGACCATGGTGTCTTCAAGATTCCTAATCTTGAACCTTTACCCAATGTTCCATTCTATGAGTCTCAAAATTTCAATTTTACCATTAATTCAACTCAAGGTTATAATGGGAAACCCAAACTCATTATTAATATTCCTCTAAACCTCTTAGAATCTAATGATGATGATTCTGATGAGTTTAAATTAAATATTAAAACTTCTATTCTCTCACCTCATCTCATCATAGCTTTTGGCTTCTTTGAAACCTCATTCTCGCAAACCTCCTTGTGATGATATCCCCATCATTTTTAGTAATACTTGACATTATATTCATTACACTTCACCAAATGACAAGGTCATCCCTACTTACATCATTAACCTTCATACACCTTATTACAATAATGGTTATTCCTTAGATGATCCATTCCTAGGTGGTCTTGTTTATCCCTGTGATGCTAAGATTATCCATTATCATTCTTCTTTGGTTGAGTATTTTCATCTATCTTCATATATTACTTCATTTATAGCTCTTAATTTTAGTATTTTTCCTCTTTATCATAGGATAGAGATGGTGCCAATGCCTCTAATATCTGAAGAACCTCTTAGGAGTATGCTCATGGATCATGTTATGATTGGGCCTTACCACTTTGATATGTAACTTGACCCCTATATATTTCTTATCCATGATATGCGTGATACCCTTCTTTGGCCTATTGTATATCCCCTCCCTCCCTTAATGGAACCCACATTGGAGTCCATTCCTGATCCTACTATAGTTGAGCCCATTCTTGCTCCCACTATAGTTGAGCATGTTCTTGATTCTATTGTTGTTGATTTTATCCCCTATTTTGATCCCATTGTTCCTTCCATTTATTTTAGTTTCATTCCTTCCCCACCACCACCCTCCCTTAGTGATGGTTTTATTCCTTTACCTCATATGGCTTCATTTCCCACCAAATGGGCCAATGAGCCTTCCCCAACTTCTTTGACTCTTGTTATACATCTTCCTGTGAGTACTTATACTAAGACTAATCAAAAGTGTATATATTGATTCCATAGCAAAAATAATAATTCATACACCCATTATTTTAAGCTATGAAATATATCGATACTTTCCATCCTTATTCTCCTCAGTCCTCAGACAAAACCATGCCTCCCCCAAAGGTAATTCCTAAATATATTCCTATGTTAAAGTTGTAATCATTAGGGGAGAATCAATTATGCTAGATAACTTAATTCCAAAATCTTATTCATTCATCATACATCAATCTTGACCAAGTAACATAAACATGAAAGCATATTCATACAAAGTATACACATGAGCATACATCACATGAACACAAAAAATATGTCAGAAAACTTTTTGGGTGATAAAACCCACTAAACCTTGTAAGATGGACTATAGTCATATAAAATAATATCCAACATTTAGACCAATACTAACTGATCAACGAGCACCAACCCCTTAATTGAGTCAATCACTCACTTGACCTTTAGCTAGCTCCAACTAGCATGGAGGCTATAACCCCCTAGGAAACCAAACACCCACTTAGATACCTTGATCTAATCTCCACATTTGATTTGATGTCTTCTAAACTTGATGATGGAATTATATTACTTATACTCTCTCCCTTTTACATTCCCACAGACTTACACACATAAGTAATGCATCTTAAAAACCATTTTGGATCACTCTTCTCTTATAATAATATACACAATTATAAAACCTATGATAAATCTATCACAACATCAAAAACATGACCTATATGTCATGAAAACACTCCTAAAACTACTTATCTCTTCAATCCATCCACTAAGCACACTCACTCAATCAAACTCTAGGGCTTACTCTCTTAATGTACCTCTTTTAAACTTATTAGGTCTAATGACCTATATGTTCACAACATCAACTTGATCAAATAAACATTATTGGTCCTCTTTTCTCTCTATTGGTCTTCACTAGCCTATACCTTCTCTTTCAAATTTTCCTTTTCTCAATGACACATTTGCTCTTATCTTCAATCTTATTCAAGTCTAGAAACCATTGCCTTGGTCTCCACTATTTAAAGTGTATTTATGCATATTATCTTCTTAGTCAGCCATAAGACTTACCTTAACCCTTAAGACTTTTATCATTCTTGATTATATCTCAAATGCATTGTCACATGTTGGCCATAGAATCTATGGGTCACATTTAAATATTTATGCCTTTCAATTAGGCCTTAGTAGCCCTTATAGGTCTCATGGAGATATATTCACCCATTTACCACTCCATCAAGAAAATTAAGAGTACAAGATTAATTTCAAATTATTGGGTCCACTCAATATGATCCTTATGACATATTCATGTGATTTATCCTACCAAAACACCCTTATGCTAAAGAACAATATGCTCAAACATTATTATGCACACAAGAACACCATGCATGAAAAACTAGTCAATTTGAAGCCTTTGTTCATACTAAAAATGTATTGGTAAAACCTCCAAAATACACACACATGGCTCTAATTAAGTATACAACACTCTCAAATAGTTATATCATATTTAAACATCAAAATACTATCAAGAATAAATTAATTATCCTTCTCAAGTCACTAGAAGAACATGATAAAACACATAGTCAACTTTAGAGCTCCATAACTTTGACTATACAAACATTCAGACCTTACAACTAGATTATATGGATGTACTTGAAGTCATATACAAATTCTAATTTTACATAATGATTAAATTATTCGTATATAAAAATTTATAGATCAAAAACTATAAACTAGTTTCCCTCATAAATTCAAATATTTAAATTCCAATGGTGACTGAGCATATGTTAAACATCAAGCATGTTGACCCCATCTTGTGCACCATGGTAATTTTAAACAAATTCATTCCATAAATATCTACGTATTAACCTATTTTTTATCTTGAAATTCTCATCATTGATCTTGGATCAAAGCTCCCATGATTGTGCCACTTTATAGCTCTATGTTCCTTCTACACATTGAATTTTTAACTTGACCCAGAACATCAATATTCTGGCTAGATGATCATCTATGAACCATTGATATTCTATCCAAGATCCATGAATGTGAAACATGTCACTAGTGCATTCATATTTTAAATATTGGATTTTATGCATACCATTAGATCAAGATCTATGATTTAATGTGTATCATTAGATCTACTAACTAGTTAACCTCAGACTTCAATGTAGTTAAACTTGATGGTCTCTAGCACATCATAGTTTGCAAGTGAAATTTTGAAGGTTTATAACTTGAGCTATAAAACACTTCAAGACTCCAAATCTTTAGGGTACCTTATGGGAACTATAGACAACATATCCATCTAATACTTTGACCTCAATTGACTTTTTGAGTACCTAGATTAAATGCACAAACTTATTGGTTTATTCATAACTACATGACATGAAGTGACAGTCTAACTTATCTTAAGTTATAAAATTCTTGTTTATTGTTCCAAATGATGAAGTGACACACTAGATCTTTGCCAAGAAATCTATGGATGCTTCACAACCTCTTTTTTTTCTTTACATATGCCATATGCTCACCAAGCTATCAAACTTAACACTTTATCAATAATGCACTAGTACACCATACTCTCTTTGACATCAATGACAACCACACATCAATGAATATGCTCAATAGCATAAGTATAGAGAATGTTAGGATTAGTTTTCACATTATGTGAATTTAGGTATTTACACGAAGGTAAAAAGTAAGTTTTATTATTTACTATGGTTGTTTTACTGAGAGGTAAATATTAGTTACAAGGTTGTTAGTAATTAGTAACCATCTGGTTAATACATTAAGATTATATTATCATTGAGATATATTGTTAACGGTTATAAAAATATATCATATTTATGAATTTGCTTATTTATAAACTTTCTAGTGTGAGAGAAAATAGGAGATAAGTTATAGGAATAATATTCCTATATATTTGTGTAATGTCCCAAAATGAATTAATTTAGTAGTGAGAAATAATATTATCAGATGTTTTAAAACTTTCTTTATACATGAGTTAATTATTTACATATTGGCTCCTCCAATTATCAATAGTGGTATCAAAGTGGGATTAGAATCAACAATGGATTTATGAGAGCATGTGAAGGATATCTACACTGCATTTTGTCCCAAGTAATGAGAAAAATTAGTTTTGTACAAACTTCTTTGTGTAGAATTTTAAGATAGTTAGAACATAGTTTAAGGTATTCTATGTATTCGTTATTTGGTGTTAGATGGCTTGTCTACTATCTACCACCATCATGATGTAGTCTTATCTTTACATGCAATATCAACTAAATTAAATTTAAAGGTTAGATATTAGAAACATAGAAAGAGTTGTTGGTTCACCATCACCATACATTTTCATCTCCATGTAGACTTGTGCATAGATCTTCTCTATGAGATCTTCTATACATATTGATTCATGCTTTTTATTATGATCACTATAATTTATTTAGGGATAAGATAATTTGTCATTATCACTCTTATATATCTATACAATATGTGATAGTTTTTTGCATCACCAATATCTATTCTCCTATATGGTTCTTAGATCTATACTCTATAGAAACCAGCCACATTCTTTGGTTAACATTAGTGCAAGGTGTGAAAGGTAAATTTCCCTTTTATCAAAGCAATAAACAAATGTAAATTATAATAATTCAAAAAAATAGAAAATAAAACTAGTTATTATATCATTACATAGACCTGTAGACTTTACAGCATCAAGAAAGACATATATACTATGTTGAGTTAGATTCTAGATCAATTACAGTCAGATTAGATAGATGATCTTCAAACTACCAATAGATTTGTACTCTTCATTTGGCCATCCATTTAAAAAATTTAAAAACACATCAAAGACATCCCACATTTTCTTATTTCAATCTTGTTGTTCCATCAATCCATCAACATCAACCATGAATCAAAATGCTCAGATGAGATCGATATTTTGATTTGTGTGGTCAGTAAGAAAACTAGTAATTGCCTTTATATGTAAAAGTTATGTTGTCTTATATAGTCAATTATATTTAAATTATTTAATTAGTTTCATGAAATTTTATGGTTAATAGTCAAGTCAAGTTTAAATAGGCTTTTGAATCATTGGGTCCATACTATTTAGATTGATTAAATATCTGATTGATATGAGTAGTTATTTATTGTATTATTTGTCAAAAGCCTTTTATTAGCTTAAAATGTTACTCAATTTATCAAATATAATCTTTAATTACATTTTGAATATTATTAATTTGGTCAACAAAAATAAAATGAGTCAAGATTTATTTTTTACATTAAGTCATTTTAAAAAAATTCCTATAGTGTAAAAAGATTTTTAAAAATTGCCTTACAAACACATTATCACTTGTACATGACATTCACATTCTAGGGAGATTTCCCTTGGAAAATTCATATACTCGAGCTTCATCAAAATATCACTTTAGTAATAAGTATTAGATACTAGAGGTTGGAGGATACACAAAGAAAGCAGGTCTTTCAGTGACCTCTCATCAGTCACCAATGACAGAGCCACACATGAAATGGTGAAATTTTGTGCGGTGTGTTATTTTCAGTCGTATGGATTTTAATGTGGTAGTTATATTTGTTCTTCAACATGTATGAAAAATAAAGATACTTATAATTGTTCACTTGAGAAAACCATTTTGTAAGGCTAGTGGTGAACCTAAGAAAACCATTTTGTAAGGCTATTGGTTAACCTAAAAAAACCATTTTGGAAAGTTATTGGTGAAATTGCACAACCAATTACAAATGAGTGTGAAAGAAGAGATGTGTGATGACACATGTATGCAAATAAGATCATGATCACATGAAGATGGCAAGATACAATAAAAAAATGAGATATATTATACCATGTAAAAACTATGGGGGGAATGTTTGGATTAGTTTTCACATTGTGTGAATTTAGGTATTTAGAGAAAGGTAAATAGCATGTTTTAGTATTTACTATGGCTGATTTACTGAGAGGTAAATATTAGTTATAAGGTTGTTAGTAATTAATAAGCATATGGTTAATATGGTAAGAGTGTATTAGTTATATTATATTATTTTTGAGATGTATTGTTAATGGTTATAACAATATATCATATTTAGGAGTCTGCTTATTTATAGGATTTTAGGTGTTAGAGAAAATAGGGGAGAATAGGAATAATATTCCTATATATTTGTGTAATATCCCAAAATGAATTAAGTCAGTAGTGAAAAATAATATTATGAGTATTTTTTAAAATATTTTTTGTGCATGAGTTAATTATTTGCATATTGGCTCCTCCAATTATCAATAAAGAGGTGTACTATTTGTGGCACCAATGTGTCACCCATCACACCAATCATTATTTTATCCTTCAACAACACCTTAAGAATCATCTTATAGTTATTCCCAGACCTTCTACCATTCTTCCAACTTGTTCCCACAAGAAGGATCCTCCTTATTCTCCCATGGTTCCACCTCCTATGGTCCTTTCATCACCTTCTCTGCCTCCACCAATGACTCCTTCACTTTTGAACTTGCCCTCACATATGGATTCTTTTCTACTCATGAGTCCCTCACCTGTGGATCCTTTTCCATCAGTGATTCCTACATCTCCCATAGATCTCACTCCCATGCATTCTCCTAAGCATCCCTTTCTTGATTTTCCTCCTTATCATGATCCATATATTATTCCTGCTTATGTTGAGGAGATTAGACAAGAAGTATTTTCCTAGTTTTCATTGAAGATAGATGAGATTTTGGTAGTAGTTTGCATCCAATTTAATAGAGATCTATTTAATGTTTTGGATAACGCATGTGGGAATATTTATCAGTATTTATTAGAAAATGCATGTTGCTATTACATTTACATTTAGATTAGATGTGTGCTCCAATATTATCTTTATATATCTATTATATCATTTGACATTGTGTCATATTCTTATTTATCTTACATGGTGCCTTTACTTTTTGCACTCTATATTGTTTATATTTTTATTTATGTTTGCTTATGGATGTATTTATTTATCATTGATTTCAATTTTTCTTACATTTTATTTCTTATAACTTTCTTGTGTCTTAATGATTATTTACTTTCTTCTCTCTATTTTTCACGGCTAATTATCATTGTGACTTGGTTATACAAACCTTGTTCCTTTTAGTCATTTCCTATTAGCATATGATCAATTAGAAAATAATACATCTCATTATAATATCCTTTCACCCATCCACTTTGGATCTTCTTTTCCCATTTATTCCCATTTTTCACAAACTAAGCATATGCATGGTTGAGACTTGAGATAACATGTTGGTTCATTGTTAAGCCTTAAGTGTCCTAGTCAATTTTATTCTGGTTACTTAGCTTCCTTTATCCTAAGCCTATAGCTAATTCATGTGTATCAATATATCTCTCATGATTGGTCATTACAAGTCCATATGTAAGAGGAATCATAAAGACCATATAAATATTTAAAAGCCAAATCATTTAACAAAAGGCAATGATACAAAAAGGCAAAAACATTTCAAAATTCTTAAAAGTCAAATCATATTAAAAGATGTGATTCAAAGCACATCTCCTTCTTATAATAAAAGCTCAAACTCCACATTGGCATCATAATAGATCTAAGGTCCATTATAGTGTCGTAGGCTAGTAGATTAGAAAAGGAGAATAAAAAAATATTTTAGTGCTACCTAATTTCTCACATAAGTACCCAATCTTTATAGTAGATCAACAACTTTGTAAGGGGTCCTATGGAATAGGGAACACATCATCGGAAGGTAGGTCCATTTTAATTTTTTTTACTAATCTACCTTCATGAGTTAATCTTAGTGTCACACTTATTTTCCTACAAATCTTAGTGTCTATAGTGAATAGGTTTCCTTTGTACATTGATGGTCACTAGTCACTTAGTGTCTTCTCATGTCATTAGTATGCATCCTATCTCCTAAGGTCTTCTTATAATATGAATAAATTATGACTTTTACATTCTATTTTTCATTCCCTACATTCTTCATATTTCCTCTTGAGAAATACTATTTTTTTCACTGATCAATCCTCTTAGGATTCCATTTGTGAGTTGCATTGTAAGACCATGGATAGGACCTGGTCATACTAAAAAATTACCATAATTTTACCTTCCTATTACCCAAATCCTTTGTTACCTAATTTCCACATTTATTCCACCTCATTGGTGTTCCATTTTTGAGTTTTAGTGTAATACCATGTATAGGATGTGGCCCTCTTCACATAATTTTCCAATAATCTATGTCACAATCAAAATTACATGAGTCAAATATGAGATAAGATGTCATTGATCATGAAGTTACACATCATTTACATCCTTCCTATCTTGATTTAGTATGTTTTATGATTACTTAATTTCTCTTTCACTTTTATCTTCTTATTTTCTAAGTGCATGTAAGAAATCAACCATTTTTTGAATTGTTCATACTTCCCAGCTTAAATTAGTGTGATAAATTTAAGACCAAATTTCATCAATTTTGTTTTTCTTTTATACTTCCCAACGTGATTTAAGTATGATTGATTGACTAAATTGATTTATTTTTATACCGTTTGTTCCTTTTTCATGATTTCCATTTTATTACATTATTTTCATACTCCCCAACATGATTTAGTATGATCTTACTTGTTTTTAATTTGGTGCCAATATTTTGTTTGGTTTAGAAACAAATTTATTTATTTTAACATCTTTTTTACCATCCTTGGTTCTTTATACATAGTCATTTCCTTGTTATTACACATTTCACAACTTAAAATAGTGTGCACTACAATTTTTATTGATTATATATCCAAAGCATCCAAAACCAAAACCATAATGATAACACATACAACCAATATCCAAAATTCCAAAATGATATATATATATATATATATATATATATATATATGTCATGACTTTTCAATACAACCATATACAATGCTCCAACTCTATGGCTAAGCCCCATCCCATCTATCTCATGGCCTAGCCATGTTACCTATAGATGCCTTAGTATGATCCCTCTAAATAAGATACTATAATGAGGTTTTCTAAGATCTCAATCTTGACACCTACCCCTATAGATGAGATACCTAAGCTTACACCTATGCCGACTGGGCTAGGGTCACTAGATGTGTCACTTTCTCCTACTCCTCTACTTATGTCATATGGGTTAGGGTCACTACATGTGTCACTCTCTCTTGATCCTATACCTATGTCATATGGGTTAGGACCACTACCTATATCCTTCTATCCTAGGCATATGCTTGTGTCATCTATGTCACTATAGCTAGATGTGTATCTCTCTCCTTATCTAAGGTCTACCATGCTCTTGTATTTCTACACCCATCTCTACTGGTGATTGTATCCCCTCTTTGTATGATTGTATCTACCTCACTACCTCTCTTGTTATTCTAAACCAACTCACCTAAGGTAGTTAAGATGGTACCTTGGGGCCTTATATTGTAGAGAGATCATACAACATTATTTACTTATCTAAGACATCATAGAGTGGTCCCTTCACTAAGGAGCCCCATCTAATCTCCTTATCCTCTACTACACCTACAAACATCAAACTAGATAGATATTAGATCATTGATATATCTCAAAATATATCTCTAGTATAAACTTAAGCAACAATTTAATCATCTTTTATTACATATCTCTATGTCATCCACAAATATCTCACCATCCATGTGACCACCAAGAATAGTATCTTGATTTTCATAGCTTCTGAGAATTTGTTCTATGGGTCACCTCCTAAAAATAAATCTTCCAGTCATAGCTCAAGTCCATCTTAGCCTATGCTTCAGTGGCCTCTTTATAGTCCAACTCTATCCTAGCTCACCTGCTAGGTCATCTAAAATATCTAAAGTCTCTACTATCTCCTATTCTTACTACCTCCATCGACATTGAATCCTTAGTGGTCACTACTCATCTTGATATGGAGATAGTGGTGTTACCTATGGTACTCTTACCTCCACACCTATCTCTTTCCACTCTACTGCTTATCATACTTGACCACTCCATGGTCTCTCACATCATGGCCTAAGCATCAACCTCACCACTAGTGTCCCTAGTATTCCTTTCCCTCATGGCTCTAGAACATGTCATGCCCAAAATATGGGCACCACTATTAGCAACACTAGGTGAGGCAAGCCCATCTACCTTAGTACTTATACCATTAGATATGGCTCCATCCACCAAGTGTAATGCCTTATCACCTCCATCTATGCTAAAGTTAGTAAAACTATATCCTAGTTAAGCCATGTAGTAATGATTCACCCATACAAATACCATAATATATCTGCACATCTCACTATCCATAGTAATGGAATATAGAGCATGGCCAGTGCTACCTAGTCTTATATCCATCTTTATACTCAAGGTAAGCTATCATCAATCACATGGGTCAACCCAATTAGATGATATATGGGAAAGCTAACATAAACCCATGCCATCAGTAATATGATCATTCTAATATACTTTTACCCTCTGGATAACACTCCATACATATCATGCATGAGTTTTACCTAGATGACAGATCTTATATCATATATCACCCTCTCCTCCAGTATCATCCAACTCAAGGTTGTCATGAAGAGTGGTACCTTACCATCTAACTTGTGGCACAACACTCATGCTATCACAAGTCCTATCTTATCCATATATATATATATATATATATATATATATATATATATAGAACATGTGAGGTATACATGTCAAACATACTCACCCTCCATCCTGAATGTATCATCTTTGAACCTGAATCCCATACAACTAAGGTTTTCCTTTTCATCCTTGCTATCAAGTATCCCATTAGTCATAAGTGTCCTTGATATAGGTAATCCTAGTATGGCATGTACATCCTCTAGGGTGATTCTAACTATTATTATATCCCCCTCCACCTCCCACCTAAAGGTGTTAGTCAATCTTTACCATCACCCTAAGAAAATGACTAACATATCCAGGCTTAGGGGTATCATACACATCTCTTATATGTCACCTAGGCCTATAGAGATCAATCTCACCCTATCCTCTATCATCAATCACTCTAATAGATTTGGTAGCCATAATACATCTACAAAACACCATAATCTAGGTCACCCTTGCAATCAAGAAACAACAAAAGATGTATTAGATCTGCCATGTCATGTATAGTCAAAATACATTCTTTTTTAAAAACTTAATAAAAAACAAGCCTAAAAATCTTTAATTTATTCATTTGAACATATATTTAGCTTATTCACCCTTTTTTATCCCTTAGTCATGTTGGGTCATTCTAGCACTTTTTTGGCTACTTGCACGTATTTATATACTATTATAGTTCTTTGGTCAAAATAGTTTGACCAAAATTTCCTTATTTTTAACTTGGTTGACTTAAAAATATAAGTCAACCCTCTTATTATCCCCCTTAGTATTACATTGTCATACTAGACTTTTTTACTTAGTCAATAAACTATACTAGATCAATAGTCTATAAAATGTATAGGGTTGGCACATACCTATTGGGTTGGTAGTGTGGATTTTTCCAAATTTTAGCCTACTAGGTCGACTGGGTTGACTTAGTTGTTTTTCCCTACTAATCACTTACATTCTATGAAAAAGTACCTTCTAGCAATTTTCTTCCCAAACCCTTCAAACCCATTTCCCTAAATGGTTTTTCCTACCCATAAAATCTAATTTGGTTTCATTTTGATTTATATAAATGCTTAAAAACATAAATTTATAAAAATAAACTTAAAACACTAAAATATTAAAAAAATTAGCTTAAAATTCTTAGTTACTTACCTGGCCTACACCCACTATCACCTCTAGGGGTACCTCTCACCTGTCCTATTATCTCCTCATTATCCTAACTCATTTGGTCTCTAAAAACTCTTTTTCCCTCCTTCACAAGTCAAAAATAGCAAATGACTTTGACCTCACCCTATTTTAAATCACTTTTTAGAATTCAAATCTTTCATTTATTTTATGGAAGATTCCTTGTTTTGCCTCTATCTTTGTTTATACTCATCCATTTTTTGAATCATAAAATTTTCTAGATTCGTGATGATGTAGAGAATATTTTCCACTAATATATTCATATATTATATTTTTTTTATTTTTTCCTATTTTTTTGCACTAACTTCTATAAGTTTGCTTAGTGTTATTCACATTGGATGCCTTCACCTTTCTTGTAGTCTACTTCCTTATCTCCAACACTAAGTTAAGTAAAGTTACATTCTTTTCAATTCTATCCTTTCCTTTATCTTATTTTTTTGTTATTACACTTTAATTAACATCAACACTATGTGTTATCATGTTCTATTTCCTAAAGGACCATCCCATGTTTCACTTACATGACACATGATGAGATTCAAGTGGGGCATATGTATACACATAATATTTTTAAAAAATTATCAATTAATGATAATTTGTATCCTATAGGAACCATTCAATTCTCAATCTCTCTGAGTGCATGCCTTAAGGGGTGCACTAGGAAAGGGGTGGTAAAATCATTGGTTCTTCGCAAGATTATTATCCCTTTTTCCACTTATTATTTACATACTTGTTTCCTAAAACCATTTACCCTAAGCTTGGTTTTATCTATTGTACCCATTTCATGAATTTGCTACATTTTATCCTCCTATTATTCACCTAAAATACTTTTTTTCAGTTAGTTATACTAGGTCAATTGGGTTGACCTTATATAGTTTTAGGGTATTTTTTACTTAGGAGCTAGCTGACCTTTGATTGACCTAACTCATGACCTAGTGAATTATTATCCAAAATTTTACTAGATCAACCTTATCGACCAACATTTTTGAAAGGGTTTAGGCAAATATATAACTATAAATACAAGTTCATTTTCATCATTTACCATGAGAAGAAAAAGAAGAAAGAGTGAATGAACATCTACTTATTGACCATTATAATTGAGAAGTAAAGCTTAGGGTTCCATACTTTATTTGGAGATATGGATCTTGTCTTGTGGAGAATTATTTTGGATGCATTGATAGGTTATGTAGCCTAGATCTTATTTGTCTTTATCATCCTTACATACCACAACAACCTCTTTCAAAGCACCTTAGACAAGGGAGAGATTGAGGTATGATCAGTTTGTCTTCAAAGGTAAGTATTCCTAACTTTATTTCTCCTTTGAAAGAGTAGATAAATAATGTATTTGTGTTTATCTTCCATGTATTAGGATTATATATACATTTATGTGAGTATATTTTTTCTATGCATGTTTAGTTTTATCATTTCTAGCCCCCACTTTGTGCAATAAGCTTTGGTGAGCACTAGATTAGATTTAATTTTCTTGTTATTATATTAGGTGAAATATAAAAACCTAGGACCCCCTTAGGGTTATTTCATGATTTTGATAAAATGGAGGATGTATAACCCTCCTTAACATAGTGTATTATGATAAATGATCCTATAATTAGATCTAGAGAATCCCCATATTGGTCATGCTACCATTTTAAAAATGTCTTCCCAATCAAAATTGTAGGTATGCTCTATCTTCTCTGAGCTAAGATTGATTTATAGAAATGATGCATTTCTAATTACATATAAGAGGTATGATAACACATTCATCATCTCAGCATTCTACTTACACAAAAGACTTAAAAACTTTTATAATGTTTTGATGACTACATGCCTACATGATTATGACATGTGGATGACTAACATTACCCCACTTGCCTATAAGTTTTGTACTTTGAAAATTTGATCTCACCAGTCACTAGGTGAGTGATATTATGACACTTGAAAAAATCATAGCACTTCATTTTCCCTAACGTTCATTTTAAATTTATATATGAATGGCCATGGGTTAGTGAGATGTCACTAGGTGGCACTGATTTCCATGAAGGTCAAAGTGTAAGAACTCACCAAGTCAAAAAAGGACTTCCATAGGTAAAACGTAATGAAGGTCTAGGAGATCCAATTTGGAATTGAATACCCAATGGTAAAAATATATGAGGAGCTTATTTTACAACTATAAATACTAAACATAAGAATACTAGGCGTAACCTCATAGAACCATAACTAGTTCCTTTCAGGCTTAAATGGGCCCATATTCAAAAAAAATTGAGAGTGGGGTATGGTGAGTGAAAAAAATAGTGACTTATAGGGGAAATACTCTAGATTATTCAAGAACCCATAATCTTTTGTTAGAAACTAAAAAGTGAACACATATCATATCATAGAATGATAATCAAATCAGATATATAAAAGAGACTCCTAAAACTTCATGCAACATACTAACCTTGACCATACCTTGGGATTGTGTGTGAAGGAGTGATTTTATTTTATCCTTGTTTTGAGATTTTTATAAAATAATTATAATAAATTTTAGGCTTAACAATGATTTCCTTGAAGTATAAATAAAAAACTCAGGAAGCTTAGACATTGCTCTAGTATTAGCCAGACATTTATAGCCCTAGAAAAGATACATTTGGTTCCCACATTTTCTTCCTTTTTAAACTTGAATGATTCATGATAAATTTATATTATTTCATCATATGAGCATTGATCACCTTTATATTTCCTTTTAAGTTTATTTGATCACTCTTTAGGATGCATTAATCCCTTTCTTAGTTTTTTAGAATATATAAGGAAGATAGGGTAGGGAACCACTGTGAGTTGGTGTAGGTATGAAAGAATAAAATTTAATTTAATATAATGGACCTATTAGTATCATATATTTATGATCCCAAAATATGGATCATTATTTACATGAATTTTTTTTCATTTCATCTCTCTAAGGATATAATCTTATGCAAATCATAGAACTTTAGCTAACTATTGCATGAAATATAGCTACTTTATCTCATTTATGTCAAACCCAAGGTTGAGTTACCATTTTTTCATTTATACCTAACAAGTAACATGTTTTAGTGTTTTGGTTTTGAATAATACATATGAAAGATGGTAGAAATAGCATTTTGGAGAAGTTGCAATTTTGACCTCATATTTTTGAAGTTATAAACTCACTCGACCAACATCTACAGACTCTATAGAACCACTTCTATGGAATATATATAACTACTTCTATAGACTCTATATAACTACTTAAATAGACATTATAGAGTTGGAATCTATAAAATCTACAAGTTTATTTCTATGGACTTTACATATCTAAGATTTGGGAGATATGGGAGTTATAGGAAAAAAAGATTGCTACAATTGGAATCACATCAATGAAATATTTTCCTCCTATTTTAAAGTATGCAATATTGATATATTTTTTATATATTTGGTCCTTAAAACTATTATAGGGATAGTATAGCTATTTTGTGATAATACTTGGATTCTCTAGGATTATAATCAATCTAAATCTCCTATCTTTAGGGAGCAACAAATTGACTAGTATCTCTATTTTTTAGCATATTATCTTTAGTCTAAGGAATGAGTATAAATATGTAAATTTTAATTTAGAGTAAATATAATAATTAATATAGTTACATTTTGAGCTCCAATTATATTATAAACTTTCTAGCTTTCATGAGTTAATGCAAAATTATTCTAGTTTTTAGTATTGAGTAGATATCATTCCTGACTCTAAAAAGAGAAAGGGCCCACTCTCCTTGGAACAAGGAATTTTTGTGTGGTATTTATATTTATGTTTAATTAATTTTGAATTACTAGATAATTATAATTTCTTAAATACTTTCAAATATTAGTAATTCAAATTCAAAGATTTACATTCCAATAACTATCTTCTTTTAGAATATGCGTGACTTAGTCTTAGTGTTTCTTTTGATTTAAGGCACAAGAGTTAGATTATAATTATCTATCTATTTGAGTGTTTACATTTCCATGCAAGTGTGAATTAGATAGATTTACATTTTCAAGAAAGTGTGAATTAGATAGATTTACATTTCCATGTAATGGTGACTTAGATAGATTTACATTTCCAAGCAAGTGTGAAGTAGATTAAGCATGATTTAATTTCAAGCAAAGGATTGAATTAGTTAGTGTAATGGTTAATTTCTTCACTCAGTCAATGTGTGAAGCAACTAGCTTAGAATAATTCTTTCATTGGTAAAAGTTAGATTAGAATCATCAAAATTCCCCCAATACCATTATAGATCTAACACCATAAACCTTACTATAGATAACTTTGGACACTAGCCCTAGTTTGATAGACATCAATCTAAAATATATATCAAATGAAGATTTAAATGATAGTCATCATTTTTAGTGACATTTCCAAGGAAATTCTAAAGTGGTATTAAGGTAAACCCTATTGATCTATAATAAAATAAAATCATAAAACAAACAAAAATCAAACAAAGAGCAATCAATTTATGTTTCAACCCAGAGATTCTAAAGGAAGGTTTGTCCCTAAATACCTTCAAAAAAAAAAGATGAAAGATATACTTCATATCTCCAAGAAGGAAGTCCTTCATCATCTTTAGCTATGATCCTTGAACAAGCTATGGAATCACATCTTCAAGATTCTCCTAAAATATTATTTGGGACTAGAGCATTGTCTTAACCAAGTCCTATAGGAAGAATTCACCTAGAACATACATTTCTAAGAAGAGAGTATTTAGAGTTTGAAAATGATTTATAAGAATAATTTGAACAAGCCATCACTAAAGAGAGTTTTGAAGAATTTGAACAACCTTCAACCAATGTTCATTGGGAGGATAATCCTAGTTTTGAAGAACCATAAGAAGAAGAAGAACATATGGCTAAACAAAAAAACTAACAAGTTGTAGTACTAGGGATGACTTTTTCCTTTCCCATTGTTTTAGATCCTAATTATCAAACTTATATGAAAAACATTTCTCCTACTAATTTACATAACTTTTGGGGAAGATCTATAAAAGACCCTAATCATTTTTTGTTTGAATTTAAAGTACTCTATCAAACTTATGAGTATATAATAGAAAATCAAAAAATCAAACTATTCCCATCTACTCTCAAAGATACAGCCAAGAGATGGTTCATGGGCATGTTGGGTAGATCCATTCACACATGGGATGAAATGGAAACTACATTTCTAAACAAGTATCAAGATTATTTTAGGGTATGGGAAAGAAAGGAATATTTTTTAAAAATCAAATAGAATGATGATGAATCCTTGGAAGACTATCTATATATATTTACATTTTTTAATAAATGGGTAGTTACCCACTCACTGAGGAAGTCATAAAACTTTTTTTCCTTAAAGGATTAGATGAAGAAACTATAGATTCATTAAATCTAATGGGAGGAAGAGACAAATAAACTAGCCTTTCATCATATTTTAGAACTCTGTACTAACTAGTCTAAGAAAAAACTATGGATTAGGTGAACAAGACTAGGGAAATCTAATGAAATGGGTAAAGTGATGGAATAATTTTATAATCTAAAGATATACATTTTGGTCACACTTAATAATACATTGGATGGCATTTATGCTAAATCCAATACAATAGAACCATTGGCAATATACTATCTTAAGTGTAGGTTGAAACATGCCCTTAGAGATTGTCCTTTGGATTAAAAAAACATTTCATCTTGTGGAATTTGTGAAGGAAAAGACCATGACACTGATCATTGTACTTAGCTACCTACTTTAAAAACTCAGATAAAATCAAACATTCAACCTAGTGAATAGTTAGACTATATTCAAAGGCAAAGATTCTTTCCATAAAACTAGCACCAAGGATAGTTTACTTCTAGAAATCTAGGTAACCCTTAAACATCATCATGGAATGTTCCAATGCCTCCATCAATGTGATAAAAAACACAAATTTCATAAATTTAGATTCCATGGCAAGGATAATAATGGATACCACCTCAACCATGGATGATACTACCTCAACCATGGATGACGCCACAATAGCCATGGGTGTCCCAATAATAGTCACATACATAATGGAATTCTAATCTACAATACAATCAACCAAGAAGACCACCACAACAAAAAACTATAATGCCACTCCCTATTGTCCAACATCTAGAATAATTTAATTGACCCCCAATGCCTACACAACCAATATCCAATCCAAAGAATAAGCAACCACCATCTATTTATGTTAGTGAACAAGATGTCACAATAAATGTAGGATTAATTGATTACTATAATATTTAGTTAGGATCAAGGAAAATTGTAAAAAACCCACCAATTCTCATTTCTAAAATACCAAATGGAAATTAAGAAATAAAACAATGTCAACTAAATAACAAATAAACTAAAAGCAAAAATAACTATGATAAACACAAGGGAAATGTTTCTATGCCATTAATTCCTTTCCCTAAGAGATTAAAATAAATTTAAACCAAAGAATAACCATATTTGATCTATGAGTTGCAAAAGATGAGTATTGAGGTAACCCTACTACAAGCTGTTAGGGATATTCTTGAATTGAATAAATTTTTTAAGAATTTTTATGTCAAGACACCTAGAAGAAAGAATAGTATCCAAAAACCATACATGTTGATGTAAATCTTGTTGATTTGTTAGTAGGAAAAGTCTTAATACCCAAGTATGCAAAACTAAGTAGTCTTATCATAACAGTCATAATAGGAGGAAAGGAAATTCCAAATGTTCTAGTGGATTTAGGGGTAGCAATTAACATCATGATAACTAATACTCTCTAAACATTATCCCTAATGGTAATGTAACCTACCACTACCATATTTTGAATGGTAGATCAATCTGTGGTAAAATTGGAAGGAATTATAGAGAATGTTGCAATATTTATGGAATATTGGGAGTATATAGTTAACTTTATGGTGTTGTAGCCCAAAACCAATAATTTAGTATATTCCCTAATCTTAGGAAGACCATGGCTAGTTACTGTGGTAGCACTAATTGATTTTAGTTTAGGAGATATGACCATTTCCAATGGTTTAAAATCCAAAAACATTTATTTATACCCTCTAGCAAAACCATCAGTCAACCACATAAAAAAAACTTTGGGTGGATAAGCCAGACAATATAGCAAATGAATTTTCATATTTCACTATAATTATAGTTAAAAAGAATCTAGAAGAATTGAATTAATATGTAATCCAAGTTTATGAAGAACATGACCATTTATCATAAATATCTACTAGTCCCGAATCTATGGACTCTACTAGTTTAGAATTTATGGACTCATCTAGTCCAAAATATATGAATTCAGCTTGTCTAGAATCTAAACCCATTTCTTGAGTGCATTTTATCACCCATTAGCAAGAGTTATTCCTCCTAGAAAAGGATTTGTTGAAAATGTAACTACATTCCATATGATACTCCCTCATCCATGTCCTTTGAATTCATTAATGATTTAATTTAATCAAGTTGAACCTAATCATCTAGGCACTAAACCACTCATAGTGTTACCATGAAAAGTCTTGAACATTAATGGTTGGCTGGCAAATGATGAAGAAAATCAACTTTTTGAAGTCTTAAAATGACACACCAAGGCTTTAGCTTGGGATTACACTAATATGAAGATAATTCACCTAAGTTTATGTACACATAATATATACATATAATTAATAAAACCATTAAGATAGACATAAATAAGAATAAATCTAGCATTGAAAGATAGTCAAAATATAAATTAAAAAATTGCTAGCTGTAGGATTTATTTACCCCATTTCAAATAGCCAATGGGTTTCATCATTGGTAATTGTACCTAAAAATAATGGGAAATGGTGTGTATATGTATATTATAGAGAATTGAACAAAGCCACTTTAAGAGATTATTTTCCATTGGATTTCATTGATCAATTTCTAGACAATTTGATAAGAAAAAAAATATTTCTCTTTTCTAGATGGGTTTAGTGGATACAATCAGATAATGGTAGTAGTTGAAGATTAGGATAAAATCACATTCACCTATCCTTAGGTAACCTTTGCCTATCAAGTACTTATATTTGGAATTTTAAATGCTCTTGCAACCTTTTAAAGAGCAGTCTTAGCAATATTTTTTGACCTCACTAATGATTGTGTGGAGATTTACATGGATGATTTCACTATCCATGGAGAAACTAGTGAATAAGATCTTACTAATTTTGAAATATTTTTGACAAGATGTGAGGAGCATCAATTATCATTAAGTCATGAAAATTTCTTATTGATGATGGATCAAGTAATAGTGCTAGGACATCACATTTTTGCAAGATGCATTCAAGTTGATCCCAAGAATGTTGACATAATCTCCAACCTATGCATTCCATATACATAAATAGAGGTTAAAATTTTCCTAAGACATACTTTCTATTACAAATACTTTATATACAACTTGAGTAAAATAGTTACTCCTATGTTTTCTTTGCTCATAAAGGATAGTGAGTTTGTATGGAGTGTTGATTGCCAATAATCTATTGAAACAATAAGAAATGAGCTTAGTAATGCTCTAGTATTAAGAGGAGTAAATTGGACACAATATTTTCATATATATACAGATGCTTCCAATATAGCAATAGGTGAAATCCTAGGAAAAAAAGATGAGAATGATCACATGTATGTTATCTATTATATTAGTAAAAATATGACACCTACTAAAAGAAATTACACCACAACTTAAAAAGAATTTATTATTATAGTCTATGAAATAAATAAATTTAGAAATTATATAATAGGCTACAAGTTCTTTATCTATACAGACCATTCAACTATTACATACATTACCAACAAACCAATAGTGGGAGGAAGGATTATCAGCTAGTTGTTACTTTTACAAGAATTTGATATAATCATTATAGATAAGCTAGGAAAATTGAATGTGGTTGCTGATTTATTATCTAGACTTGACACTTTAAGTGAAGAGGAACTAGTAGAGGATGATTTTCTAGATGAATAACTATTTGTTGTTTCAGTAGAATCTCCATGGTTTATTGATATAGCTAATTACCTTTATATAGGGATGTTTCCTCTATATTTTTCAAGAAAGCAAATAAAATGTTTAATTAGAGAAATTTCTTATTTTAAATGGATTAATCAGACTTGATCATGTGTTTCATAGGTGTGTAACCAATAATGAGGCCTATGCCATCATCAAAGCTTATCATGATGAACCAGGAGGAAGACATTACTCAACTTAGGACAATACACAAAATCCTAGGAGTAGTCTACTATTGGCCTTCCCTTAATAGAAAAGTAAAAAGATATGTCAGATAATGTGATGCATGTCAAAGAATGGGATAACACACTCTTTCAGCTGAGATGCCTCTTCATCCTCATCTAGTTTTAGAACTATTTAAGAAATGGGGAATTGAATTTTTATGACCCATGGATCCCCCATCTAGAGGAAAATAATATCTATTAGTCTACATAGACTATGTTACCAAATTGGTAGAAGTTTAAGTTTTAACACATGCTCTAGGAGAAGTTGTAGTAGATTTCCTATATTTCAGAATTATGTAGAGATTTGGTGCTTCAAGCAAGATAGTCTCAGATCAAGGACCCTAGTTCATGTCAAAAAAAAATAAAGTACTTAATGAATTAATATCAAGTGCAAAACAAGAAGTCTTCTCCATACCACCCACAAGTTAATGGATAAGTTGAAGTCACCAATAGAGAATTGGAAACCATTCTAACCAAGATTATTAGTACTAGTAGAAAATATTAGGTAGATACAATATCAAAAGTAGTTTGGGCCTATAATACCACCTATAAAACAACTACTAATTTCTCTCATGAGATTATTTATGGTAAGAGACCCTTATTCTCTGTTGAATTTGAATTACAAATATTGAAAACAACATTAGAAGTTGGAATTGAATTGAAAAAAGTATAGAAGGAGAGACTCATGAAACTCAATCAACTTGATGAAATGAGAATTGAAGTAGTATAGAGGACTAAATTAGTGAAAAATTAGAGGAAAATTTGGCATGACTCATACTCAAACAACAAAAGTTTCATAAAGGAGACTAAGCATTATTGTTTAACTCAAAATTTTAACAATTTAAAGGTAAACTACAAAGAAGGTGTTTAGTACCATATAGAATAGAGGAAGTATTTTAAAATGGTTCTATCAAGTTGATGCTCATTAATGAAAATATAATAACTCTTCTAGTCAATGGACATAGACTAAAACTTTATCAGAAACCTCTCAGTAAAGAATAATTTGTACAAAAATTGAAAAGTGAAATAGCTTTCTTAGAGGAATCAATAACCTCTAGGGAACTTGTCCTTTAATGATTGATAATTTTTTCAAAAATAAATCAATAGTGAAAATACTTTTAGGGATGTTATTGACAATGCATAGCTAGAAACCAGTTTGTTGGCTAGTTATGCATTGCTAAAAAGGGCCTTTACTAGAAAACCAATAATGGTTGGTTAAGGGGTAAAAACTAAAAAAAATAGTTTGATCATGTAATCTTGATTGATTTACTCATAAAATGAAACTTCATATTGTTTTTTTGAATTATGATAACTAATTTATGTAAACATACTTGTACATGATAAATTGTAAGAGAAGAACAAGATGTGAGGTATGACTAAATGATTTATAGGTTTTATTTGTTCATGTTTTAGTGAACTAGAAGTATTTTAATTTAAATAATAAAATCTTATAGAAATGAAAAAGTAAAATTAGATAATCATTTATTCCTTAAAAAAAGGAATAATCATAGCATGCAAAAAAAGAGATAAAGGAACACATCATAATGTATAAATATATCTAGTGCAATCAATTAAATCATTATCATTATGAGGACACCATCATATAAAAATCCTCAAAATAAAAGGGTCTCTAATCATTATTGGTCAAACATGGAAAAATCCTATGGTGGTAAGAGCAATAACTGTCCCCTCCATATGAGAAATAAAAATTCCACCATGTCACACCATCATTTAATCATCATGTTATTTTTTAGGTCACCTTAATAGTTAGTAGTCCCACTCCATAAACATTGAGTGAAGCCAAAATTCATTTAAAATAATGATTACAACTACCACTAGCTCATAGATAATTATCTCACATACATAACATGCTCACAAAAGTTACCAGTCTCTATGAAGTGTACTAGATACTTTCCTTTCTAAATTCTAAAGGAAAATAAGTGCAAACCTTGGTGTAAATTTGTAAAACTTCTCCACAATTAGTGGTAATTTTGTTGACATTTATAAATTAAGGAAAAAATGGGTGTAAAAGACAAGGTTAGAACCAATAAAGGTAACCAAATTCCTTAATGATAGGGCTTATATTGAAATATTTGAGGTGAATGGATGGTTACCATTCATCCAAAAGTTTCAAGGCTTCTATGAATCACTAGTAAGTGAATTTGTGAAAAACCTTACTTTTAATTTTTATACTATTGAAGGAATAGTTATTCTAGTATCAAGTTAGGTTATTAGTGAAATCATTGAAATTATAGATGAAGGAATGAAATTAATAGGAAGAATTCCATTTAATGACTTGATTCCTCAATTCAATGGTAATGAGTGGACTAGAGTTTCATGCTTGATTAATTCAAAAGGAAAATCTAAGGGGATCCATAAAGATTTGCTTCTAGATCCATGATAGTATGTGGCATTATGAGTAATCAAATATATCACCTATGAAGGGAAATATAATCTTTTAGGAGGAGAAACCATGAAAATCCTAATACATCTTAAACATTGAAGGCAAGACCCCCAGTGCAAAATTAACCTTCCATATTTCTTGTATGGTCACCTCCAAGTGATGACCACAACCACTAATTCTTCCCTTAGACATCATGACCTCATTCACCTGATTATTTAGCATCATTTCCTAAAATAGGGGTAATAAATTTGGGAAGCCTTTGAAAATAGATCCATTAGATAAATTCTAGTCCCACTTGTATAAGAACAAACTATAACATTAGGTTTAATCCAATTACAAAGGTAATCTCTTATATTTTATACATCCACCAAATAAATGATCTCAAGGAAAAAGAAAAAATAACCTACATTTGTAAAAGAAATTCCTCTCTCTTCAATAATGGTTACAAGATCTCAAGCTACTCAAACTCTCACTATTTTAAAGCCTCCATAAGAACCTCAAGAACCTATTGAGAAACCAATCCTCTACTTAGGAATAATAAAATTAAAAAGACAATTTTCTACCTCAAAAAGACTTGAAAAGGCTAAGGGTTTGACTACTACAATAGAAGAACAGTCAAGTGTAGCCTAGAGAACTAAGAAAAAGAGAAGGAATTTTATTCTTTTAGATTAAGATAAACAAAAATCAATGAATACTTTAGATAGTATTAAACAACTATCTCAACCTCTAGAACAATATAAAATTGATGAATGAGAGACTCCTAAAATAACTCCTACGGAAGAACATGTTGAAAGCCCTACCATACAACCATTGGAGGAATTAGAAAGCCCTCCAATAAGTGAACCAAAATCTAAGTACAGTAACACAACAAAAGAATAAAATGATCAAATTGAAGTTCTATTAGACAAAGGTAAAGCTCTATATACATTTGAAAAAGGAGAACCATCTAGTCCTAAGGATCCTATCATGAAGCTAACCATGAAACTTTCTAAAGCCCAAAATTTGATTTGGTAACAAACAATAGATATTGTAAATCTACTCAACCAACTATAGAGTAAGGATTAGCTCAACTCTATGGTAGTATAAAAATTAGAAACAACATCTTTGAATTTTTCTTTGAAAGTTAATAAACTAAAGGAAATAATAGAATAAAAAGAGGAGGAAGAAGTCAATTCATGGACATATATAAAGAGCCTTGAGAAATAAAAAAGAAATTACTGAATTCTTCTCAAACATTTTTTGTTAAGGATAGTTAGCCTACCTCTTCTTTGAAAACATTTGCGGATTAAGGATGTTAGACTAGTTATCTATATATTCCTCCATTAGAAATGTTGCATCAAGCTCAAGAGGAATATCAATCAATAAAAAATAATAATTAATTTTTAGTCATTACTATTAAGAAATTGGAAAATGAAAAACAAATATTAGAAATTAAAACTTAGACTTTGGAGGAAGACTTGCAGAATGATTGCAAATTAGGAGAGAATTTTGGGCTTGTAGAAGTCCAGCTCCTGCATATAGTCTATTCCTATTTGAACAATTATATATAAGGAAATTTATTAGGAAATCCTACCATCTTTATTATAGTATTCTACATACATCTAAATTTTTGAAAATATTCTTCAATTCTGGGTATGATACTTAGGGTCTCTTCTGTGAGTTTTATCTACATGATTTGATAATAGGAGATCATGAACATAATAATTTTTTGATAAATTTACATGTAGAATAAGTTCAATAGAGATCACTTCATTCCACTTTCAAGAATCAGTTGGCATGGAAAAATAGATTTGAAGAATAGATAGATCATATTAAAACTATAAGGTTATGTATCAGACCAGTCTTCTCCATTCTGAGATTGATTGACCATAATTTTAAGAGAGCTTTTTTAAATACTACCATCAAAAACACTATTTATAATATATATATATATATATATATATATATATATATATATATATATATTCACATAACCTATTTTTAAGACAAAGCTTTGATTCAGTTATTACTGCTAGTGTGAAAAGATGGGACCAATTATTAGTATGACTCAAAAGATGAGAAGTTATGTCTCCTAACAATATAATGTGAAGAAAAAGAAGAGATAAAGTAATTCTTGAATAAATTATAGAAGTAATAAAATCTAGATGAGAGCAAACATGGATTGGAATGAGGTATAAACCTCCATTGTTTATCATACTAGCTCATAGATGGTAGAATTGGGCACCATAATCTAATGAAGAGTTTAACATATGGAAAAGAATCATTCAAACATATAAATTATTTACAATTAATACAAATCAAAATATCAAATATGAATTTGATGAATATGATCTCAGTAAGGGCATGGAAAACATGTCAAGAACTAATGAAGTGAGCTAAATGTTTGTAATGGGACTTGTAAAAGGTAAAGTCTAGGGGAAATGATGAGACAAAAATATGGCTCATTATTGACATGGGTTTTCCTTCATTTCATCTCTCTAAGGATATAATCTTATGCAAATCATAGACTTTAAGCTAACTATTGCATGTAAAATATATACTTTATCTCATTTATGTCAAACCAAAGGTTGAGTTACCATTTTGTCATTTATACCTTACAAGTAACATGTTTTAGTTTTTTGGTTTTGAAAAATACATAAGAAGGATGGTAAAAATAGCATTTTGGAGAATTTCTAGTTTTGACCTCAGTTTCTTGAAGCTATAGACTCAATCGACCAACATCTATAGACTTTGTAAAACCACTTCTATGAACTCTGCATAACTACTTATACAGACTCTATAGAACTACATAAATGGACAATACAGATCTAGAATCTATGGACTCTATAGTTCTATTTATATGGACTTTGTAGATTCGAGATTTGGGAGATATGAGAGTTATAGGAAAGAAGGATGGCTATAGATAGAATCACATCAACAAAATATTTACCTCCTATTTTAAAGGATTCAATATTGATATATTTTGTAAATATTTAGACCTTATAACTATTATAGGGATAGTATAATTATTTTTTTGATAATAGTTGGATTCTCTAGGATTATAATCAATTTGAATCTCCTATCTTTAGGAAGCAATAAATTGACTAGTTGTTCTATTTTTAACATACTATCTTTAGTTTGAGGGATGAATATAAATATGTATATTTTAATCTAGAGTAAAGATAATAATGAATATAGTTACATTTTGAGCTCTAAGAATATTGTAAACTTTTTAGATTTCATGAGTTAATGTAGAATTATTCCAATTTTTAGTATTGACTAGATTTCATTCCAAATTCTAAGAAGAACAAGGTCCCACTCTCCTTGGAACCAAAAATTTACATATGGTATTTATGTTTATGTTGAATTAATTTTGCATTACTATATAATCATAACATCTTAAATACTTCTAAATATTAGTAATTCAAATTCAAAGATTTACATTCCAATAGCTATATTATTTTAAAATAAGTGTGACTTATTCTTAGTGTTTCTTTTGATTTACTACACAAGAGTTAGTTAGCTTAGAATTATCTCTCTAGATGAGTGTTTACATTTCCATGTAAGTGTGAATTAGATATATTTACATTTCTAAGTGTGAATTAGATATATTTACATTTCCATGCAAGTGTGACTTAGATAGATTTACATTTCCAAGCAAGTGTGAAGTAGATTAAGGGTGCTTTCATTTCAAGCAAAGGATTGATTTAGTTAGTGTAATGGTTAATCTCTTATTTCAACAAGTGTGTGAAGTAATTAGCTTACAATAATTATTTCATTGGTAAAATTTAGATTATAATCATCAAAATCCCCCCAAGACCAACTTATAGATCTACCACCATAAACCTTATTGTAAATAGCTTTGGACACTAGCCATATTTTGATAGACATTAAAATGAAGGATTGATTATATGAAGATTTACATGACACTCATCATCTATATCAATGATTATTATCTCAAAATAAGTATTAGCATGGAAGGTGTACTTTTCCCAAGTGATGAAAAATATTTATAAATTTGAATGTAGTAAAGAGAGAAAATTTTACATAATTGATAAAAGTATTTAACTATGATATGACCATGGTTGATTTATTATTACATACCAAAATTTTTGAAATCTAAATAATAGATGTTTAAACATTGAGAATCATTTAATTTTTGAATTCCATTCTAGGCCTCCCTACTTAACTCACCCTTCCTTCTAGGACACGTTCTCATGATTTTAGTAGTTAGGTTAGAGTAGGTATAAGAAGCATAACATATTGGATATCATTTTGATCATTAAAAAAGAGTAAATAAGTTATTTTTAAATTAAAGGAAACTAATATAGAAAATAGGGAACTAAACTAAGGAAACATAATGTATAAAATAGGAAAGCATAAGCTAAAAATTTAAAAAACACTATCCTAAAGAAAGTGAAAGACAAAAAATAAGAAAATTATCTATGAAAGTGGTAAAACCTAGTCTAAATTTTTCCTCTATCACAACCTCTTTTATTAAGAAAAATAATTATTTGGTATATTTGAATTAGTGTTTCAAATATTTCCCATTGACTGGGAAGGATAGGAAATTAACTTTAAATTCCCTTAGATGGAAATCATTATGGCCTAAGATTTGTGACACTTGATATGGTCCTATCCACAAGGGAATGAACTTTTCATGTTGTCCCTTCTTCTCATGGGCTCTATCCCATATGATAACTAGGTCTAAAATTTTAAAGGCTTTGATTTTAAAACTTTGGCAAACCATATTTTGAAAATGTCTTGGTGTCTATTGAATATTTATATTTCTTTAGTCTTTGCATCTTCTAGTTGGACTATATCCAATAGTGTAGACTAGACCCTTGGATCCTCTACCATATATTCTTGCATAAATTGATATGTTGGGAACTTAAGGGAAATGGGGAAGACAAAATTTTGTCCATATAATATTAATAATGGAGAGGTATTGAGGGATCACTTTTTTATTATCCTATCTTCCCATATTACATACTTCAATAGTAGGTGCCATTATCTTGGTTTGTCTTTGGCTAAATTTTTTATGGCATCTATCTAGTTCTTTTTTATAGACTAAGCCATCTCATTCCATTTGGGAAAATAGTTTGAAGAGGACTTGATTGTTATCTAATTATTAAAATCTCACTCAATGAATCTAGTTGATTGTAAAGTTGGACCATTATCATTGATCAAATATATAAGAATATCAAGACCTCTTCAATATATTTTCTTCAAGGATTTTGATGATATCCTAAGCTCTATAATTCTTGCTACCTCTATATTTAGTCAACTTAGTTCAATAATTCATGGTAGTGAGGATGAAATTGTGTTATAATAATGAGTTTGGATTGATTGACTCAATGGAAGTGACCCCCCATTGTGCAAAAAGAAGACCTTCAATGACCAGGTGTAATGGCATAATAGTGTTTACCTCCTTTTTTCCAAAGAATTTGAATTAATGGAAGGTCCTAACGTAAGTGTGGGTATCTCTAAAAAATGTGGGAAAATAGTACCCCATTATTAAGATCTTGTGGGTTGTGGTTGTCTTAGAAGGTTTTCTATTGCCCAAATTTTGGTTTAGGTTATCCAATATATCTACAAATTCTTCTACTAAGACACATATTAGGTAGATTCCCTCATAGTTTTTGTGGTATAGGACTCCTTGTATCATGTAGTGTAAATATTAATCCTTAAATATCACCTTTATTCTTTGTTTAACTTAAGGGGCATGACCCTATGAGTAAATAGTGAATGATATGATCATACCACTCTCCCCTAGTCATTTGGAATTCATTAAATTACTCAACATGAATATGTGGGTCTATATTTATCATTACCTAGATTATCCATTGGCCTCTAATTATCTTAGTTTTTCTTATATCTATATCAAACTCTTGAAACTTGCCCATCCATTTTCCTCTTCTTTCACCTAGCTCATTCTAACTGAGAGTGAGCTTCAATGAAGGGTCCAATACCACAACATAAGTCTTAATTATTAGGACATAATTCTTGAACTTATTTATAACTTTGATCAATGCATATATTTTTTTATCTATCATTGAATATTTAAAATTTTCATCTTTTAAATTATTATTCATAAATATGATTGGACATTCATTGTCATCTACCTTTTGAATGAGTACTATAGAAATGGTAAGTTATAAATTGAAGGATTACAAGTATAAGTCCTTGGTGAAGTCAAAATTAATTAACATTGGGGCCTAAAAAATGTAAATATTGATGTCCTAGAAGTATCCTTCACATCCATCACTCATTATATTTATGCATCCTTATTCATCATATAATTCAATGGTTTGATAATCTCAACATTCCTAGAGATGAATTCATGCATAAAGTTGATCTTACTAAAGAATGATTTCAATTTTTTTTTACTATTGGGAGGTGTCAAATTTGAAATGCCTTAGATCCATTCTCATAAAATTGAAATGCTTGAAATTTGAAATGCCTTAAATTCCTTCTTTATTGATGATGTGGCCAAGAAATTTTACCTTTGTCACCCCAAAGATGCTTTTATTTGGGTTGAGGGACACTCCATATCTCTAGCATCTATCAAACACCTTTTTCAAGTGGTATAAATGATTTGATCTATTTTTGGAGAACATAGTGAGGTCATCCATAGAGATAATGATGCACTTACCAATAAGTCCTTAGAATGCATGGTTCATGGCTTATTAGAATGTTTCCCCAATATTCATGAGGCTAATAGACATCCTATTATAAGAATATGTCCCACACTAATCTAGCAAAGTTAGACTATGTTGTCTTTGGATACCTTTGCTTATGAAATTATGGATCTATGTCAAAGATCCTTTTAAAAGATACCATACCCATGGGGATTATACTTTCCTTCAATTTTATGATACCATCCTCCCTAAGACCTTCTACTCCCAAAAGTTTAAAGTCATTTTCATATAATTTGGTCTTTAAAGGCCCTATAATTGTTTATGAATTGGAAAATATGTTAATCATCCTCAAAGACCTTAAATTTTTCTTTTTTTTCATGGACTAAAAGCAAGTCAATAACTCCACATTTTTTTTTTTTGCATCTTGGACTCTAATAGTGGTGTTAAGTTAGAATATGGGGATGTCAATGAATCTACCATTTTGTTTTCTTTTCTTAGAATATATCTTATGTTGAAAGCTTCAAAGGGATAAATTAGGTCCTAGGCTATGTGTTTTTATTTATTGAAGAATACTAGCTTGCATTGGTATTTACTTTTACCCTGGTTGACCACCAACTCTAAATCATCTAATACTTATAGTTGTTTGACATTATGTCCTAAGGAAAACTATAGGTATAATATCAAGGCTTCATATTTAACTTGGTTATTGGTGAAAGGGAACTAAAATGTGTGTTATACTAGTTATTTATTTCCATTGGGGTTTGTCAAGGCCACACCAACACCTGATCTTTGTTTTTATTGAGCACCATCAAATTAAAGTGTCTATAGCTATGAAGCTCCTTTAAAATTTTGGTAATGAGACCTATGTTCAGTAGTGAAGGTGTAGATACTAGTATGTGAGGATACAAAGTTAACCTTCTCATTCTTAGCATTGTATTATGTGATTAAATAATTCATATTTTATTCTCAATCAATCTTGATTTGATTATCCACATCATTTAAAGGTAGCCACATAAGTGATAAATGAATGGCTACGGATCGATTCAATTTTTAACCAATCCCAACTGAGTAGATGACTATAGACCTCTAGGATATTGACCACTAGTATGTCAATAACGTGTTACACATGTGGATTAGAGGCCAACTATATGTGTACATTTATTAATTACATGACATAAGGTACTACATATTTGTCTAATTATAGAGCTTCCCATTTTGGCTTATCTAGGGTTAGTCCCAATTTATTTCATATAGTTGTAGGAATCACATTATATGAAACTCTTAAGCCAAACAATTTTTTTTTTAAATTCTTACTAAACATTCTAACTATTAGTAAGAAGGGTGAAACCTCAAATTTGTCCTTATAGATCATTACATTTGCTTAGGTAGTCTTGGATTTATCTTTAGAATAACTTTTGATGAAGGATTTAAATAGTAATTCCCTTTATTCAGTGATGTGAACCAACTCATGTAGGGTGATATTGTCTTTTATCTTCTTCATATCCTCCAAAATATTATGCTCCCTTTTTTTAGTGAATTTGTGGGCTGAATTTGATCCCTCTCCTTTAGGGTAGGTGAATTAATGGTATTCTTTATATCTGGAGGAGTGATATCATTATTATTTGTAGGTGTAAAGGTATAAAAAGGTTGCTTGTTCCTTATTGTAATTATTTATTTATAAATAATAGACTTCATATTCAATTTCATCTAGTTTAATATCTTCTTCCACTAGAAATGGAAAATCATATGTATCAAAGACCATATCAGTGCTAGAAGTACTAGAAGAAGATAGTTCTCAAAGAGATGTTTAAGGAAGGTTTTATAGTGCCTCTTATCCATCCATTTCAATTTAAACTATTTCAAATGCCATATAAAATTATTTGTAATCTAGTTCTCCATGTTTGGTAGTGTTGTGAACTCTACACTAGTTAAGTAATGCATCCTTCATGATGTTCATCTCTAGTATCTTATTTGGTAGATTCTCAACATTATTACCTAGCCTATTTAAAGGCCAATTGTATATCTAGTAACCAATCTCTAGCTGGTGTGTATCCATTGACATTTACCATACATTTTACATAGTCAATAACTCATTACTTAAATTCTATACCATCATTTAGATAGAATCCATCTCATCCTTATTAGAATGAAAAACAAAACCTTATGTAGTGAAATAATTGATTAGAACTAAATCTTGGCTTATACAAGGATCAACTACCTATACTAGATTGTTAAAGAAACCTAAACTTTGGTTAGTTGCAATATAAGATGAGGGTAACTACACATGGGTTTGAGTTTGATTATGGTCTACATTAATTTGATTAGCATTTTGGACTAGATTTAACATCAAATAGGCTTGATAAACATTTGGTATTACTAAGCCTTGTGACTAAGGATTCTTATTTCTATCAACCTCTATAACTTTGGAAGTTTCCTGGATCAAATCTATAACATCAGATTCCATATGTAAAAACATTGTAATTATAAGATATAAGGCATTCTTGTACTTATCTATAGGTAATGTGGTATTTGGACTATATGAATTTTCTATCCATCTGTGAATTTTTTGAAACCTTGAATTAAATTCCCTAATGGGTTTGTTAGGCCCTCTTTTCATGCTAGTAAATAGTTGATATATGATATTTGGGTTACAAACTTAGTCAAACTATCCTAAGAAGGTGGTTTGTCACTCATTTCAAGATCTGATGGAATCTATATAAATATTAAGGAACCAATTATAGGAAAAATCTTTTAGTGTAAATAAGAAAATATGACAAGCTACATCTTCATGGACTACATTTAATATTCCCAAAGTAGTTCTATAGGATTTTACATGTTATTCAATAGTCTTACCCCCTAAGGGAGAAAAGGTGGGAATGTATTTCTTAGGATTTTTGGGTTAATCATGGATACCTCATGGAATATTAAAGGTATAATCTATCAACCAAGGTTGGGTCATAAGATGTGGGGGTGGTCATTTATTTGGAGAATACGATAGAGCTTGGGATATCCTCTTAACACCTTTATCTGACCTAATATTTCTATTGGAATGTAATGGTAGATATAGTAGGATATTTATAGAGGTAGACATGGTTAGTCTTTGAGATATATCCAGTGTAACTAAAGAGGTATTCAAGTCTAGATAGAAAAGGAGACCCTCAATCTAGAACCAAATTGTGTTATTCAGAGTTTAATACACACTAGAAAACACATACAGGGAAACCTATAATGTTTTTGGATCTCAAAAAAGATCAAATTCAATCTAAGTTAAAATTTATAGGTATTGGGTCTTGTACTAACTAGTAGTTGAAATCTATGAGCAATGTAATTTCTAACCCATATTATTTGGATATGGATATGGATCTTATATCTACTTGGGATGAATGGGATGTTAAATAATTTACTATAAATTGGAAAGGAATAAAATAAAATATAAAATATAATTAAAGGTAAGGCCTTAAATGAAAACTACAAACACAAAACATGGGTTCATTATGACTAGCTTTAGGATAAGCACAAGCACCATGGGCTAATGCTTATAACTTAGTTATTTGGAAAATAGAGATGATAAACATAGAAAATGGATTTGAATGGATAAAATTAAATTAAATAAATTTCATTAGATAAAGGTTATTATTAATAATATTTCCTTACAATCTCCTAATAAAATATTTTAACTAATGAATAGAGATCACCTTCGACTAGCTATAGCTTATTATAAGAAGTTATATTAAAATGGAGATTTTACAAAAAAAATATTGTTATAAGTATATGTAATAATATTATGGGGGTGGGATTTAATTATATGTCTTAAAATATTCCTTCAATTTAACTTAACATTAAATGAAGCATTCATTCACTTATATATAATAATCAATGCATATATAAGCATATATGAAATCAAACAACATTAAAACATAATATATATGTGGAAAACACTCTTAGGGGATAATAAAAATAATTAAAAACTTATAATAAAGCATTATAATAAATTAATAAAAAAATTAGTGAGGCACCAACCCCACAAGGAGCACCAACCCCTCACTAGTTAAGCACCAACTCAATTAGTCCTTTAGCAAGCTTTAACCTAGAAGGACGATCCAACCCCCTAGGTAACTCAACACCAACTTAGATATATTAAATATATGATCACCATTTTACAATTTTTTTTAACTCAAATTAAAATTACCTCCTTTTTTTGTTCTTTTCATTCTTGTATCTCTCTCAAATGGCCTATTAGGCCTTCTTGCTCAACTAGCCCTTTCCTTGGTAGAATTAGGTCAAATGAACTTACTCAACATCTATAAAAACATATTTAAATATTAATGTTATGATAAATACACATATCTAATTATATGAAATCCCTTTACCTTGTTTCCAAAACTCTATATCATTTGTTCATGTTTTCAATCCTCTTACTAGTCAAATTAGGCCTATTAGGCCCTATCTTTACACTTGACTCTTGATTTTACCCATATTAGTCAGCCAATAACATCAAAATACTTGTATAATTACTTAAATATATCAACCTAAAAATTTATCAAGTTAAAAAACCACAAAATATGTCATCCATTACCCTTAATGTCTAAAACCACCATTAGGTCTAATAGAGACCTAATGCAATTAGGCCATCTCTAAGCACATGTTTCACTTAGACCTTATTGAAGCACTTTGAGCCTCCAAAATGGATTAAAAAATTAAAAAATGACTCAAATATACCTATTATAATCTCACCTTATGTTTCTAACACCATTTGGCTCATTTCACTCCTTGAACCATCCAATTAGGTCTACTCGCCAATAAGCCTTCTTATTGCTAGAAATTTTATCTTGAAATTATAATCATATACCAAATTTTGTAATATAAAAATAGTAAAAAATAAAATTTATATAATATAAATGATATTATTTCAACATAATTTTCATTATTATTCATAAAATAGGGTAAAATAACTCTATTTGATCACCTTCATATGCTCACGTAGAACTGCACACAGACCTCAAAAACCCAGTCAAGAACTTTTGAATTTTGACACCTTAATAGGAGTTTGTCATGCATAAAAATGAGTTAAAATTAAAATATGAAACATATATAATAAAATCATATGAAATATATTCCTAAACATAATTTAAAAACACTCAGGAAAAACATTCTCACTCACACAAAAAAAATTGTTTGTAGCATCAAAAACATAGTCAAGAAGATCAAGTTTTAAAATATATAATATTTTAAAATATATATTACAAGTTTTAATATCCATATTATTCTTATAGACCAATCTCACATCTTCACCCTACACAAACATCATTGTGTTAGACATATCACTTTGAGAACAACTTTTAACATGGTTGTGTACACCACAAAAAATTATAAAAAATTGGGATATGAGGAATAGGTATTTACAAATTATCTCATGTGTTTGGATCCATTTCTAATCCTCTACAACCAATCCCTAATCTCATTTTCATTTTTTCCTAATTTTCTCATTATCTTGCTCATTAGGCATGTTTAGTGATAGGTCAAATTTCATGAATACTTTAGAAAATTTTATGTCTAAAAAATACTTATAAAATTACATGGTCACAAAATAAAAGTATCACACATGATCCTCAATATACTTTCATTATTTGACCTGGTCAACCCTACTTGTTACTTCAAAATTATGAGAAATAAGTGATTTCTTATAGCTTCTACTCACTATCATGGCAAACCAATACCACATGGATAAACTTGGCAGAGTATTTTAAATTTTAAAAACATTAAAATATGTCAAAAAACCATTCTAATCCATAACCAACAATATCTTTCTTATTGGGTCATTATGATGATTTTGACTAGTTTCCCTTTTTAGCAATCATTCATAAAGGATTTCCCCTCAACTCTAAAACCAATGCTAGGAAATAAACATAGGGAAATTTCCGAACTTACATGAGATACTTAGGATATCATACAAAGGTTTAACTTTCCAATGATCATAATAAATTCCTTTTGACGTCTACAACACCCAATTTTGTGCACATAAAAAACCTTATCACTAGTTTTCATGATTTATCCTTTAGAACATGATCTCAAACTTGGTTAAAATACTTAAAATAACCCATAAATTTTTTTCAATGATTTCAAGAGATTTTTCACCTTGGGAAAACAAATTAACCCCTAATTAGGTCATGTTAGGTCTCTTTACACACTAGGCCTTGAACCATCAGCCATACTAAGACCATGATCACACCTTGAAACTTCTTTCACTACTCTCAATACCTCATACATACATAAAATTAACTAATATAATTCTCACACACTACCAACCTACTTCACACAAGTCTCATATTTCTCAATTCATCATGTTATTATGCCCATGCCTTTTCACTAGGTCTTCATGTGAGGAATAAGCCTCAAGACTTGATCTTAACTCATATGAAGGCTTATTTCATTCTTACTCATGTTTACACAAAAAAATTCACTCTCTTATTCTTTTACTAAATCAAACCACCAAGATTTACTATGATTTATGCATATACCTTCTATTGGGACTAGACTAGGCTTCTCAAGGCACCTAGTACACAATATTAGCTTACCTTGTACCATGATAATGACTTTGACAGGTCATCAACATTAGAGGAATTACTAGGTTGCCTTAAAATTATCCCTCAATAGAGAGACAAGAGGTTACATTTAAAATTTCTCTTGTCATGAGACTTCTTTGACACATATTATCTCATCATGCATAACCTCAACACTGATCTTGACATAACTAACATTTGTCTTGGCTTTAACATCAATGACAACAAAAATGCTTCAAAACCAATAGTAGGACCATACCTCAACAATCTCCCCCTTTTTCATTAATAGAAAACACTCTAATATAATAAATCATTCTCATCTTTTCAAGTTGGATCTCATTTGATACTTGGTCTTTCTCTTAAATAGGAACTTTCTACCCCTTTGACATTAATGACAAAGTGTCATATTCCTGGCAACTATCTAATCATTAGACCTGAAATAACACATTTTTTCTCTTCAAATAAGCTTAACATATATCAAGCTTGCATACCTATTCTTTAAGCATGATTGGATCCCCTTGTCTTCATGAGAATTTTAGACATTTGAAGACTATGACTTGGTATAATCAAGTCATCATATAAAACTTTTTATGGCTTGTCTCTTGTGATCATACTTGTAGCAGAATTTTGACTAAACTTTGAATTTGAAAGTCACCAAAAGATCGTAAAACTCCCCCTATGATTGAACATCTTTCATTATTATTTCTTAATAGAAAAGTGCCTCCATGAAGTCTAATGGAGTCACCTATTTTCTAGGGAGATAGAAAAACATAAACTTATGATACTCCAAAATATCCATGCCCTTACTAGACTAAACTTCTTTTATGATCCTCTTAGGATATAATAGTCCTTTTGTCTTGACCTCCTCAATATTTATTTGAACAACATCCTAGATTATTCTATTAATCTTATCTCCTTCATTAATAATTTGAGATGATAAAGATGATTCTTGGCACTCCATTGCATCTTGAATATGCTTTACCATTTCAAATAGTACACTTGGACTTACAAACTGGTCATCAAACTTAGCTACCTTGGATTTCCACTTACTATCTTTATTTCTTTATTGTACTTTAGTGTTCTCATATTTCTTATTTATTCTTGAGATTGCATGCTTATAGTGCTTTGAAATATGACCAAACTTATGAAAATTTAAACACACTACTCCTCTTGATGGAAACACACCATGACCCATACATATTGACTAATGACTCTCTTCATAATTCCATGCATATTCATTCTTGGAAGGCATTCTACAATTCTTTGCTCTATATCTAAATTCATTACATGATTAAAAATAGCCATTGAAGGGGTTTGCATGCCTTATAGAATTAGGTTTCTTGATAGTATTATCATTAATTATGCCATCACCCTCATTATTTTATTGATTATTGACCTTCTTGATCACTTCTTGATCACATTAGTGTTATTCTCTTGGTTTCCACAGAAACCAAGTCTTGTTTTGTCATTTTTAGTCTTTTGACTACTTAGAATGTTGTCTATATCATTGGTACTCTTTTTAAACCTCAAAAAGGGCTAGATATTACTTGATGCCTAATTCAACTTAGATCTCAAGGAATCCACTTTAGTTACATACCTTGTACATTCTTCTTCTTTGGTTTTTAGACTAGAAATCACAATCTCAAGTTGAGTCTCCACATATTTGAATGTTTCCTCTTTTTATTTCGAGTTGTTTCTTAGTATAGCTTGAAACAAGTGTAGATTTTTTCCTCATATTATTTGATAAAATACCTCATCACCCTATTTTTTATTTACCATATTTAGTTCTTCTAGAGTATTCATCAACTCAGCCTCAAAGTCAACCTTATCTCCTTCTTCATTTGAAACACCAAAAACACCTCCAATCTATATGGACTAATCTTGATTTGAGTAGCTTGATTTTTCAGCCATGAAGAAAAGTTAATTGAAATTAGGGCCATCACCTTTATGGTTACATAGAAAATCACTTCTTTCATTCTCATCAGATAAGTTGCAATCTTCCTTGGAGTAGAAACTTCTTTTGTTTTTGAAAAACCTCTTCTTCTCATCATACCTTCTAAATATTTTCTTGTTCTTATCAGACATTTAGGACCTTTATAATCATCGTGAACTTTATCATGCTATTCATAATCCTTATCCTTATGCTTATGAGGGCACTTTTTTGTAAAGTGTCTAATATATTAACAATTAAAGCATTTAAAAGGTAATTTACCCTTGTATTTACCTAAGCCTATCTTCAACTTTATTACAAACATAACTATCAACTCATCATCATAAATATCAGATTCATTATTTTATTTGAATTTATTACCTTGTGTTTTCTTATCCTTTGGATTATTTTCTTATTTTAATATAGCTTCCTTCTTTATAGGTTTTCCTTCACTTGTCCTCATCTCATAGGTTGTTAGGGTGCCATGAAGTCTATCCATCTCTAACTTATCTAGATCTTGCATCTCTTCAATAAAAGATACCTTGGAATCAAATTTTGGAGTTAGATATCTCAAAATATTTTGAACAATAATAAAATCTTTCAACTCTTCACCTAGACCTCCTATGATGTTGACCACTTCATCAATCCTCAATGAGTGGGCTGTAAAGGTCTCATCTTCATTCATTTTAGGCTTTAAAATTATCTTCTATGGGTTTTTAACTTGGCCACTTTGACCTTGGATTATCCTTCATGAATAGTCTTCGACTTGTCCCAAATTTATTTGGTAGAAATAAAATGCATCACCTTCATAAGTTTTTCCTCTAATAGACCACACATTATACCATTAATTTATTTTGAGTTATTGTCACTATCCTTGTTTCTTGTTGCATCCATAGGAAGAATAAGGGGTGCAGTATATACATCCAAGATAGATTAATAAATATCATGACCTTTATAAATTATATATGTACTCATCATGACACTCCAAAAAGCATAATTAAATCCATTAAATAATGGAGCCTTTCTTATAGAAAAACCATCTTGTGCTTGACTAACCATCTTCACTTGCTTATAATACCCTTTAGGTTTATTAGACATCCTTTAAAAGACTTTCTCTAATACCAATTTTTGGAAGTAAAAATAATGAGAAGGGGGGGGGGGGTGAATAAATTATCTTAAAATAGTCTTTCAATTTCACTTAACATTCATGAAGCATTCATTCACTTACATACAACAATCAAAGCATACATAAGCATCTATGAAAGCAAACAATAGTAAAGCATAAGATATATGTGTGGAACCTTATTAGGTGATAAAACCTAATGATGCACAACTTGTAAAATAGTATTATAATTAATGAATCAAACTTTTAGTTAGGCACCAACCCCACAAGGATTAACAACCCCTCACTAGTTAAACACCAACTCAACTAGTCTTTTAGCAAACTTCAACCTGCAAGGAGGCTCTAACCCCTTAGGTAAAACAACACCAACTGAGATATGTTTAATATTTGATCACCCTATTAGAGGATTTGCCAAGGTCTGAATAACAAAGATGCATGAGTCGTGGTTACATGGGATGAAGCAAGTGAATACCATAAAATGTTAAAGTAAATGTAATCAAACAAGAGACAATTGCATAGACAATTTAGAGAAAATCCAATATTCCATTAACATAAGATGGCCAAAGTAAAGAATACATATAGGAGATCACGTAAATAACTCCTCCACAAAAGGTGGTCAAGGAACCCCAAGAATAGACTATAACTCCTCCATGAAAGGTGGTGACAGGGTGCTAAGAATAGAGAAGTAACTCCCATACCCAGAATAGTCGATCAAAGGAGTTACTTATGACATTATTATGACACCTATGATACATCTATGACACACATTTCCACATAATCTAGCCTATCCCATGAATGTAAGAAAACTCCATGTATGCACAAATATATAATTTCCCTAATTAAATAATAGGGAAAAATAAAAACCTACACTAACACCCCCCATAAGCGTAGCTTAGGTGGGCAGTGTGGAAATATAAAATGGGTCCCAGTAACTAGGCTTGATGAGGTATCCATGTACAAATGCAATCTCCCATAAGATAGAGAAAAGGAGAAAACATGTAGGAAAAAACTCCCCCACAAAAGAGAGACAAAAGAATTGAAGAGGCTAGAAGGCCCCCCTGAAGATGATGTTGTAGATGTAGACCGCACCCCAAGAAGAGCTCGTAGATGAATGAACTTGCTCTTGGTGAAAGGTTTGGTGAAGATGTCTACAACCTACTCTGAAGATTGGTAAAATATTAAGTCAATGACCTGACTATGAATAAGCTCTTGAATGAAATGAATGTGAATCTTTATGTGGTTGGTCTGCTAGTGCTGAACCAGATTCTTGTAAATCTGAATGGTACTCTAGTTGTCACAATAAATGATGGTGGGCTGCATGATAGGAATGCCAAACTCAAAAAGAATCCCCTAAAGCCAAATAGCCTCAGTAGCTGCATTAATAGCTCCCTTATACTCTACCTCTATGGATGATATAGCAATAGCATTTTGCTTCTTGCTAGACCAACTGATAGGAATAAAACCTAGAGAGAAATTGTAACCAAAAGTGGACTTTCGAGTCTATGAATCACCAGCCCAGTCTAAATCTGTATATCCAACTAAGTCAACCTCTATAAAAAATCTATAATGAATCCTATATCTATGTGAACCCTATATGTAATGCAATATCCTCTTAGTTGCTTTCCAATGTAGCTCATGAGGTTCCTATATAAATCTGGAGACAAGTCCCACTGCATATGATATGTTGGGCCTAGTGTGAGTCAAGTAGATGAGACTACCAGCAAGTTGTCGATATTGAGTGGCATTAGCCAATGGTGAAGAATAGTCAGCCTCAAGCTTAACTCCTGATAAAAAGGGAGTTAGAGATGGCTTGCAATCAGCCATGTGAAATTAAGCCAATAAGTCAAGAGCATACTTAGGCTATGCAAGAAAAATTCCTAAATCTGACCGTGAGATCTCAATGCCAAGGAAGTAATGGAACACACCCAAGTCTGTCATGTAAAATCTATCCTGGAGAGATGCCTTCACCACTGCAATAGCCAATGAAAAACTCCTGGTGATCAAAAGGTCATCAACATAAAGAACCAGAATCAAGAGCGAGTCATCTTGCTACAAAAAGTAGACATTAGGATCATAATGGCACCTAGTGAAACCCATTGTGAGAAGGAAGGAATCCATCTTGGCATACCATGTCTGAGGGGCCTATTTGAGGCCATAGATAGATTTCCTAAGTCAACATACTAAGGAAGAATCCTGAATAAATCTTGGTAGCTGCTCCATGTGGATCTCCTCCTCTAGGTCTATGTGAAGAAAGGCACTCTTCACATCTATCTGGTGCACATCCCAACCATGTGTTATGGCAATAGCTAAGGTGAGTCAGATAGAAGTCATCTTTGTAATGGGTAAAAAGGTCTTTGAGTATTCAATGCTTACCACCTGTGAGAAACCCTTGGCAACCAATCATACCTTATACTTATCAACTGACCCATCTACTATAAACTTGGTTTGATAAATCCACCTACATCAAACCATCTTCCTTCCCTTAGGAGGTGAAGTCAAGTCCCAAGTGTGATTTTTAATTAAGGAAGAATATTCTTCCTCCATAGCACTATCCCACTCAGGTACTCCCGATGCCTATCAAAAAGTCTATGGATTTGAAACTGAAGCAAAGAAGGCATGTGGATCTCTCTAAAAATCCCCCTAGTACATCTATCATCTATGGGATCACCTACCCAAGTGACAACACTCTCAAGTGTCTGTCTAGCCCAAAGTGGCTTGAAAGTAGGTGAGTCAAGTGCTAACTTTTCATCCTCTAACTGACTAGAGGTGGATGACCCTACATCACTATCCTCACTATCTAAACTTGAAGAAGAAGAAGATGTCTCTAGCTCAATAACCTATTGTGGCTTATCTAAATTTGAGGAATCATCATGAAGAAGTAGATCTGATGAAGGAGAAGAAGTGCCAAGTGTTGAGTCTCTAAGACTCTCCTAAAAGTGGACACTTCTATTGATGAACAACTCATGAGTGGTCAGATCTAGAAGGTGATACCTCTTAACACCATCTAGATATCTTATAAAAAAGTAAGGCTTGGACTAATGTTTCATAGCTTTTCATTTCTTCTTCAGTATGCGGGCCATGGCTGGGGATCTGAAAACCCTAAGGTGCTCAACATCAAATTTCCTTTTATGCCAAGCTTCAAAGGGTGGTATCCCTTTCAAAGATTTGTGAGAAACCCTATTTTGAATGTAGCAAGCACAATTGATGACTTCAGCCTAGTACTATGGTGCTAAGGATTTGGAGTGAATCATATAGCTACCCATCTCTTTTAAGAACCTATTTTTGCATTCTACAACCCCATTTTATGAAGGACTATAAGTGACTATGCACTGTAAATCAATCCCCTATGTGGTGTAAAACTACTCAAACTTGTTGCTAACATACTCCCCTCCATTATCAGTTTGAAGAACCTTGATGGATTTCTCACTCTATTTCTAAACAAGAGCCTTAAAGTCTAGAAAATTTTCAAACACTTCAAACTTTTGTTTGAGAAAATATATCCAAGTGTACCTAGAGAAATCATCAATGAAAGTGAGGATGTACTTGGCCCTTATGAAAGATGGTTTAGGAAAGGGTCCTGATACATCACTGTGGACTAACTCCAAAGGTTGTGATTCCCTCCAAGCTTTGCCTTTGTCAAATTTTTCTTTGAGATGCTTCCCAAGAGATCACCCCTCGTAAAGTCCTTTTGAGAATTGGACACGAGGTAAGCCAATGACCATGTCATGTTTACAAAGTTGCTCAAGGTAGTGGTAGTTAAGATGGACAAACTGCTCATACCATAATTTTATAACTCCATCTAAATGAGTCAGCAATGCTGTTGGAGAAGAATCAGGTGTAAAATGTGAGAAGGTGTATAACCTTGCTTGGTGATCTTCCCTACCCACTGCCACTATAGTATCACTATGCAACTCCTTGATAGCCACTAAATCTAGTGAAAACTCAACTCTCATGCCCTAACCAATGTGAGTTATTTGGTACACTGATAAGAGATTGGTTGAAAGAGAAGGAACACTTAGAACATTATTGAATGTTCCTCCTTCCATTTCAACTTACCCTCTCCCTGCAATAAAAATTGATATGTCATCACCCAAACTAATTAAAGTCATGCTACAAGGCTCTAAAGATGAAAACTTAACTAGGGAAGAGCCCATGTGGTGAGAAGCACATGAGTCAATGACCCATGAAGATGTAGAAGCTATTGTAGCCACAAGGGCCTTACCCTTTTCTTTCTCCTTACCCTTGCCTTTTGCCTTAGTAGAATCTTGGGTAGATGAATTCTGCTTGATGGACTCAAGAACACCTATGTTGTGATTCTCTAGAAGATGAGTTAGGTGATCTATTTGTTTCTTCATGCATTTATGTTCATCATGCCCTATCTTCTTACAATAGGCACACTTAACCTTTTGCTTCTTAGGTTTAGCATTGGAGGAGGAAGACTCAGTGTTGTTTTTGGTAGAATTGTTGTTTTCTTTCTTCTTCTCCTAGTCCTTATTTTTTTCTTCTTCTCTTTTGTAGAAGTCTTATCCTTACCATTTCTAGCTATCAAAGCTTGGGGTTGAGTAGACTTCATTATGCCCATTTGAATTAGCTTATATTGCTCCCTAGTCAAGTTGGTAATGAATGAATCCAAAAAAGGCATTTTCCATGTAGTGCCAAGGGCACTTTTTATGTCATGGAAAGTGGAGACAAAGACTAAATAACTTGGACCTAACTTTATGAGAATAGAAAGGATGAGTTGGTCATATTTCTTCTCTATCCTTCATTCTTTCAATTGTAATCTGAGGGCCTTAAACTTAGTGAAGAAGTCCTGTAGGGTGTCAAAGTTGCTAGGACTTAGACTTATGAGTTCGTTTTTGAGCTCATGACCTCTCATCTCATCAAGCTTCCCAAATAAGACTTCTAAGGTGTCCCATATGTCTTTGGGAGTTTTGGTAGTTTCTAAATGAAAGAGAAGTTTTAGAGACACAGACAATCTTAGTAATCCATAGGCTTTATCACTACAGTTGTACCACTTGACCTTTTCAGCATCAGTGCTAGGTTCTACTTCAGTACCCATGGTGATCCTATACAACCCCTTTGCTTCTAAGAATGATTAATATTTTAACCTTCCTTTCATGATAGTTTAAGGGTGTTAGGGGTTTAAGTTGAAAATAATCCATTTTAATCTGAATTTAGGTGAAGTTGTGTTGATTGTAAGTTGTGAAATTATGAAGGAGAATAAAAGCAAAGATTACAAGTGCTGAAAAGCAATCACACCCCCCTAAAATGTTGAGCCCCCCCAAATATGCAAGTGTACACTCAAAATATGTTGGGCTCAGCTGAGAATGCATCTTATAGCAATCAGTGTAAGACTTTAAGCAAACAGGACGTCAGACTCAACTAAAAATGCATCCCAGGAGACCCAAATTTTAGGCACTTTATAAACTAGTGCATTTTAAAAAAATAACAAACCTACACTATGGAGAATTGAAATACAAACACCTTTTTAGAAAATGGCACCCAAATTTGAGCTACCGTTTGCAAGATATTAAAGATTCAATTTCCTATAAACTAGTGTTTTTGCAAAAAAATAGCACTAAAACATTAAAAAAATACCTGTTTTGAGAGAGAAAGTGGCCTTCTAACCACTCATTGGACTCAACACAGAGCATGGAATCCAAAGGAGGACTTTGTGAGGGGGAATTGGCCTCTTGCCAACCTGGGCCTCACCCTTCGTCTTCGACAATCGAATATACAAGTTTTTAAAAAACTCAAATATTGCTCAATCAAAGAAACCCCACAAAAAAATATGATTTGACACTTTATATTAGTGCATTTACAAATACCACTAGCAAGAAATACTAAGTGGTCTTGATTTCAATGCATTAAAAAACCCTCATGAAGAGCATATACTGAAAATACAACTTTGGCATAATATCTAGAGAAATAAATAGCACCACTACAATCTACTCAAAAAATCATGCACTTTCAAAAAAAGAATCATCTCGATATGAGGGCTTATGTGAAAGTTATGATCCTCCAAAGTTCCCAAAATGAGAACTATGCAATGTCACGACTGAGAATCTGCTATTTCTAAAAAATCTTAGCATCAAAATAAAAAAACGTCTACACTAGTGCATAGAGCATGAAAAAATAGCCAAAATAAGAAAACAATTCGTGAGAAAAGGAGTCTATATGAGAAAGAACGGAGCATTTGAAAATTGCCTTCAAAATTGCAACTGTCAAGGGAGAGGGATCATGTTGTAGCTTTTTGAGTGCATTTCTACAAAGTATACAGAATGTATGCAAAAATTGAAAGATACCCAGATGGTTTTTCTAAGCTATGAATAAAACCCCAAAGGTGTTTTTCTTGCTGATGTATAGAAGATGTAGATCTAGTGTAAAATAGATGCCTTTAGCTAGAAAAAATGACCCCAGTAACCAAAAAATGGCATACAAAGGCATAATCAGCTACCAAGATATTGAAAAGGCATGTGACAACCTACAATTCTGATTAAAACACAAAATATGCAAGCTAATTGATAGAAACAAGATTATTGGATCTTGCAAAATCTTGCCAACATGTATATGGAGAGACCAAACAAGCCATGGAAGGAACAATGGCACGAAGAACTAGCAATATCTCCTAAATTTTTTCAAATTTCACAAAAAAAATGCCTTACAAAGATCTAAATTTCAATGAAAGCAATAGAAAAATAGACAACCAGTTATCGAGGTGGCTCTGATACCATATTAGAGGATTTGCCAAGGTCCGAATAACACGGATGCACAAGTCATGGTTGCATGGGATGAAGCAAGTGAATACCAAAAAATGCTAAAGTAAATTAAATCAAACAAGAGACAATTACATAGACAATTTGGAGAAAATCCAATATGCCATTAACATAAGATGGCCAAAGTGAGGAATACATATAGGAGAGCACGTAAGTAACTCCTCCACAAAAGGTGGTCAAGGCACCCCAAGAATAGATTGTAACTCCTCCATGAAAGGTGGTGATAGGGTGCTAAGAATAGAGAAGTAACTCCTATACCCAGAATAGTTAGTCAAAGGAGTTACTTATGACATTCTTATGACACCTATGACAGATCTATGACACACATCTCCACATAAGCTAGCTTATCCCATGAATGTAGGAAAACTCCATGTATGCACAAATATATAATTTCCCTAATTAAATAATAGGGAAGAATAAAAACATATGCTAACACACCCTTGGAATCTTGTTTCTTAATTAACTAAATATTAGCTCTTTATTTTGTTCTTCTCACTCTTCTATCTCTCTCAAATGGCCTATTAAGCCCTCTTGCTCAACTAGCCCTTTCCTTGGCAGAATTAGGTCGAATGACCTCACTTAATATCTATAGAAACATAGTTACATATTCATGGAATATTCATTACACCTATATAATTTTATTCAATTTCTTTACCTACTTTCAAAAACTCTATATCATTCTCTCATGTTCTCAATCATCTTACTAGTCAAATTAAGCTTATTAGGCCATGTCTTTATATTTAACTCTTGCTTATACCCATCTTGGTCAAACAAGAACCTCACCATAATTGGATCATCCTTTAAATAGATGAATATACATTTTTCAAAAGTGAAACAACCACCAAATAGGTTAGTTATTACCCTTAAGGGTTAAAACCACCATTAGGCCTAATAGAGACCTAATGCAATTAGGCCTTCTCTAAGCACATGTTTCTCTTAGATATTCTTGAAACACTTTTAGGCTCCACAAATTGATGGCAAACTTCAAAAATGAATCAAATAGACCCATAATAATCTCATGTTATGTCCCCAACAATATTTGTCTTAAATCACTCTTTCAACCATCCAACTAGGTTTACTCACCAATAAGCCTTCTTACTTATAGAAAGTCTATCTTATAAATTAGAATCATATACTAAATTTTGACACATAAACATACTAATATATAAAATGGGTAAAATATCCATGGAATTAGTTTCAACATAAGGTTCATTATAATTAATCAAATAAGAGAAAAGACATCTAACTGATCACCTTCATATGTTCACTTAAAATTGCACTTAGACATCAAAAACCCAATCAAGAACCTTTGAATTTTCACACCTTCATAGGAGTTTCTCATGTATAAAAATGTTTTAAAATTAACCTATGAGGACTCTATAAAAAATTAATGTGTATTGGAATCTTCAACATAATGCAAAATCACTTAGGAACAATAATCTCACTCATACACAAAAAACTATCTATAGCATAATAATACAGTTAATTATAACACCTATGGGAAAACTCTTATAATATTAAAATGGATTTACATGAAACTTAAGCATCCTTATATCATATTGTAAAATTTATATTATAATTTTTAATATCCATATTGGTCTTAGAAACCAATCTCACATATTAACCCTACACAGACTTCACTATGTTAGATAGATCACTTTGAGAACAACTTCAAGCATGTTTGTGTACATCACCAAAACTATAAACAAGGGGGATATGAGGTATAGTTATTATTGACCAAATTTGACGTTTTAGTCAAATTATGAAACCTATAGGGAAAATATTAACTTTATAGGTCTATAATGGGTATAATATATTGTCATGAGGTGTTTTATAGATTAATTTATGTCAAATAATGTTATATTATATTTGGTTAAGTATTTTTTATATCCATTTATCATTTTTGGGTCATTTGAGGGGTCAAAATATCATATTTAATGCTTTGTATAGGTTTATTGGGAATTGTGCAAGTGTCAAAATGTGATTTCATTTAACATGTGTCATTATAAGTCTAATTTAACTATTTTTAATTGAAAGAAGGTAGGTTGTTAATAATAAAGTCAAGTTTCTTGGAAAAGAAGGAGAAAGTGGCACTTTTATAGCCTCCATGGGAAGTGTGACACTTATAAAAAGTGGAAATGTGACTCCTAAGATTTTAAAAACCCACATACATGTTTTATTTTATCATTAAATTTGATTTATAATCCAAAAATATTCTACTACATTTTTTCCATTTTTGGCATACAAAAGTGACTTTCAAAATTTTACTTGATACAAATAACATAGGTATTTTCAAGACAAAAAATTTTAGGAAGTGGTAGTACAATAAAGGAGATCAATTTTCATATAAATAATATTTATAATGATAAAATTTTCTTTATGAATCATTTTTTTGAAGTTGACCTTCAAAAACTGCCTATCAATATGTGCACCCTCTAGGTTTTACTCTTGTTTGAGCAATTTTTTATAAACTAGATACTAATGTGTATTCCAAAGGATGTTAAATATGTTAAATTATATACCCCATGATTTTTTTCATGTTTTAATTTTATTTTATGAGCATTTCACTTCAATTTTGTAGACTGGTCTATTCTATGTGGATTGGTAGTTTTCCATTACTTTCTAATTTTCATGATTTATAAGTGTCTTATAAGGGTTATGATTGGTAATTATGTATGTTTAAAATATTTTAAATTATACTATATAACCTCAAGATTCATTCTTTAATAAATATCCATAAAGGTGTAGTCTTTGAATGCCATACATCTAGTTTACCCTATGATTGTCATATACAATCAGCAAGCTACCATGAAAAAAAGGGGTGTAAAGGTTAAAATGGAATATAAGAGATGGTTTCATCCATTGTAACATTTTTATGTTTCATTAGAACACCATGAATAATTATTAGCTATTTATCAAAGTACATCTTTTGAGTATATTTATTGTCTTATGCTTACTCCCCATATGCAACTCAATATACTCATCTACAAGTGGTGTCTCCATGGGACTGATCATGTTGATAAGGAACTTGTAAGCTTAAGAAAGTTTATATTACTTAAATTTAATCAACTTGGAATCATGAAGGAACTCAAAACTCTTTTAGACCTCATAAACTACATATTTTACCACCCCTTTCTCCCCACTGCCTATATAGGATATGTGCATCTTTAGGTGGCCTGAGCAGAGTGTCTAGAAGTGATATGGAAGTTTGAAACATATGATAAACCTTATTAAATGTATTTATTTATTAAAGGAGCATGGAATAATTTTTTGGGATGGTTAGATTGGTATATGAAGTTGAAAACCATGCTCAAACACAATTTGACTGTGCTTGGGACTATCTACCCTAAAAGCACAAAATAGAGGTCCTCAATGTTTTGTGTATATCTTATAACATGGTTGAGGTAAATCTTGGAACAACAAAAATGATAAAATTTGTAGCCCTTGGTAGTGATAAGGACCATGCTAAGTTTGGGATAAGGATGAAAAGTGGAATATAGTCATTTGGAGGCCTAAAGGTGCCTCTAAAAACACTGAACTTGGACAATGATATCTATAGGTTAGAGCTATTAGTGACCCATTCAAACAATGTTTCAATATCAAGGTATAATTCCATATTTTGAGTGACTTTATTGATATAATGGGTCACTAGTTAACATGGATGTCATCAAGTGTTTTAGGTCATAATCCACACCTACAGGCACACTTAGCTCCAAAAGTATCCACCTACAGGTTTTAACCCTAAAATGGGATTTTCACCTAATACCAAAATTTCAAGCCATAAATTAATTCTTAAATTTATTTTATGGTAGACAAGAAGCATGTATAAACTAGAGGTAATCATTAGAGAGATTTGATGTGCAATATTTTGTTTTCTTAGTACCTACAAGTGCCCTCAAATCTAAAAATAGGCACCTACAATAGTTACAAATAAGGTTCTATCAATCATGAAAAGAATTAACTTTTTTAGGAGTCCAAATATTTAAAAAGTGAGTTAAATGTGTGACAGGTTTAATGTGGTTTTCATGATTTATAAAGAGACTCTAAACATCATGAAAGAACTTATTTGAATAAAGTAGCCTATAGGCAGGTAAATAGGTAGATATTTGAGTCGATAGAGCAAGACATAAGCATGATGATTTGATGTTTATTTGAAGACATCCAAGGGGATGAAAAATATGAAATAGTGTTTTTTGGTCTCAATAATCGAATAATGGTTTTTTATACCATGATTAAACATCATCTACAACTCACAGGTCCCTACAACCAACTATGGATAGACAATAGGTTAAGCATGGTATATAGGTGGTGAAAAAAAGGAATGTTTCATGGAAAAAGATATTTAATGTTATAAAGATACATATTTGTGTTAAATATTTATAAAAAAAGGACAAAGTGAAAGGTATGACCCCACCATACACCTACAGGTCCCTTCTAAAAAGGCAAACACAGTCAAAATCTATGTATGGTAGTCAGTAGATAGTGGGTAAGAAAATTGGGTTATTTAAGATGTATGGTGCATAAAATTGAATCAAAATGTTATAAATAAATCTTAATATATTTAAACTAGTTTTATAATCACTTTTATAAGCCTAAACCAATCATCAACACCTACAGGTAGGGTCCACATTGTCCTCAACATAGTCAAACCCTTTGCCATAGTCTTGAATGGTTAAGGTATTGAAAGAAATATACAGGGAGTTTAAGATTCCAAGGGATATAAAACAAAATAATCATGAATATAAATACCTATATAGTCCATTAATGATAAAACATAATAATATAGAAGACCCTTTAAAAAGAAAAACATAGTCCACTTTAAAAAGATCACATACAGTCTACCTAGAAGAAGTCTATATTTGGTTTTTCTACGTTATAAGGATCAGATGATATCATCAAGGGATGGAATTTTGTAGAGATAATATATAATACTTGGATAATCCCATTAAATAGTCACTTTTTATTGAGGAAATAAGGGAGCACCCTCTATTTTGTCTTAGATAGAGGGCGCTCCCTTTGTGCATAAAACTTGCAATATTGGTTGAGGGTGATGAGTAAACCAGAGGTGAGTTCCACCTTTATATGAGGTTGGTAGTGTTTATTTACATCTATGGAAACATTTAAAACAAACAATAAATGATATATTTCAATTAAAAAGCCCCAAACCTCAAATTGGTAGTTAAATCTATAAGACCAACATTAGGCCTAGAGGCCAAATGGAAGGTCACTCTAAGTTGTATCTGTTGGTCAGCATTCCAACCAGATGGGACATGCATATGAGGGAAAATAGAGATTCATGGACTATTTAGATATATATAAAACATCAAAAGGGTCAGTTTAGTCTTAGGTTATAATGAGACCTACATGAACATGACCAGGACTAGTTTCAAATGATGAACCATTTTTTGTTCTAACCTTTGGAAAGAACTATAATGAATTTTAAAATGTTTATGGTTCCTAAATAGATGTTTTAAATCTTCCAAAATTCAAAGGAAACCTTGGATAAGTCATTTTGGGATCAGAAACATCATTAGGCCTGTGGGAATGAGAAAACAAGCTTGACAAGGCAAGTTTAGATGTTCACATCTTTTTAGATGTTTTGCATGGGGATATAAATAGTTAGGGTAAGTTTATAAATGTATTACACTATTACTTAGAGGAATTTTTTGGAAAACTCAATGTCCCATTTTTATGAATCAACCTTGAGAGCATAATGCACCTAAAACCCTTGCAAATCCCTATCCAAGACTAATTGGAGAAATGTAGTTTGATATGAAATAAAACGGAATAGTTGTAATATTAAACCTATTATAAGCTCAATATGTCTCACTAAATCTCCTTCCCATGCCAACTATTTGTGTAGATGAGGGTAGAAATAGGCTTTTTCTCACTAATTTATGTGTTTTGTAGGTTTTAAGAAGTTTTAATAGATGAAAATCACATGGATGGAAATATTTAGACGTGATATAACTCCCCATGTATTTTTAATTCATTTAAAATGTTCCTATGTCTTAAATAGGTCCTTCAACTCAGCTAGTCAAAATTGGCCTAATGCACAAGCTAGTGAGAGGGGTGAAAAGCTTCACTTGAACTAATTTTAATGCTTTCATGATGATTATAAGTATATAGAATGTCTATAAACTTCTAATTAAACCTCTCCCATGTATTTTATTGGGAAAATTATACTAAATTTAAGGCCAAGTGTGCAGGGTGCATGGAAGAGTAGTTTTCTGAACAACAAATGACAATGGATCATTTTTAGAGGTTTTCATAGTATTATTCATGAAACCAATGCACATATAGGAATGTATGAGAGTATAACATTAAATTTAAATCATCTAACCTTCTCCCCATCAGTTATATGATTTTCAAACATGCCCAATATTGAAGGTAGTTTTTATGTGCAAACGGATGAGTTTTGTGCCACTTTGCAAGACTTTGATGACTTGGATTGACATTTTTACTTCATGAAATTGAATGATTAAACCAATATAGTATTATCATGCATGTATATATGATATTTTTATCTTTAAAAGTATCGTTATCTTGAGCTCTATATGAGTTAGCCATTTTGGCCATTATATGTTATGCTCTACCTAACTATGGTGAATACCTGATCATTATTATACATTTTTATCAATAAAATGAGTAATTTTTACGTCTTACATGAATTTTCATAGTTTTATTTTCTTTAATTTTGAATTTTCTTAGTGAAAAGTATGGATTCCTTAGCAAGTTGTCACATTCTCTCACCTATTTACAGCTTCTTACAGGGCATGTGATGTGTTCCAAGAAATGTCAAAGTTTAAGTGAGTTAGTCTCTTCATTAGTGCCACTCAAGGCCTCTTTTATATTCTCATATATTTTCACATTAATCCATAACCCCACAATGTAACATTGATGCAAGAAGACATAGATTGGAGAGTATATGTTTAGTTGTCCTTTGATTTCAATTGTAATATGCTTATGGTTGGATTTAATCAGTAAATTTGGTGTATCATCTCCCTTATATTAGTTTTATTTCAATTATATATCTCTATTTTCACCACAAAATTTAGTATTAATTACAATCCTAAGTGGTACATTAAAGGAACTAGCCCTATCTAGAGACTCACCTCATTCCTTAGGCTGTACAAAAGCCTAGAGGTGATTCCATTGTGCCACTTGTATGAGGAGTTATTTTCATCTCCTCAAAGGGTGAAAATATAAGTTAAAGTAGGTAATTAATAATGAACTAATGCATTTAGATCCATTCCTAATCCTATATAACCAATCCCCAATCTAATTCTCATTCTTGCCTAGTTTTCTCACTATCTTGCTCATTAGGCCTGTTTAGTGATAGGTCGAATTTCATGACCAATTTAGAAAATTTTAGGTATAAAAAATACTTATAAACTTATATTATCATTAAATACAAGTATCACACATAATCCTCAATCCATTTTCATGATTTGACTTGGTGAATCCTACCTGCTACATCAAAATTCTAAGAAACAAGGGGTTTCTTGTAGCTTCTACTCATTTTCATGAAAAAATGAAACCACATATAGAAACTTATAATATTCCTTTACATTTTAAAAACATCAAAGTAGGTCAAAAAAGCCATTCTGAGCCATAACTGATAATATCTTTCGTATCAAGTCATTATAAGGGTTTTAGGAGGGTTTTGACTAGTTTCCCTTCTTAGCAATCATTCATAAAGGATTTCCCCTCAACTCTAAAAAAAATTCCAAGAAAATAAAGATAGGTATCATAACCAAATTCCATGATATTCTCAATAACTCATGAAAATTTTGCACATGCCAATCAACATAAAAAATTCCTTCTCAAGTCTACAACACCAAATTTTGTGTACATAAAAAACTTTATCACCAATTTTAATGATTTATCCTTTAGGATATGACCAAAAAATTGATTAAAATACTTTAAAAAACCTACCACACTTCTTTTTATTTTATAAATATGTCTAGTACCTTAAGAAATGAATGTGTCCCCTCATTAGGCCACATTAGGTTTCTTTACACACTATGCCTTGAACTGCCAATCATATTAAGACCATGATCACACATTTAAAATTATTGAATTTCTCTCAATACCTCATTAATATGTAAAATTAACTCATACAATGCTCACACACTACCAAAATACATCACACAAGTCTCATATTTCTCAATTAATCATGTTATCAAGCCTATGCCTTCTCATTAGTTCTTCATGTGAGGACTAAGCCTCAAGACTTGACCTTGAAACTCATATAAAGGATTATTTGATTATTTATCATGTTTAAATAAAAAAATTCACTCTCTTATTCTTTTAATAACACAAATCACCAGTTTTTACTATGGTTTATGCATATACCTTCTCTCAGGACTAGACTAGGCTTTTCAACACACCTAGTACATAATAGTAGCTTACTTTGTACCATGATCTTGACTTTAACATGTCATCAACCTCATTTTAATTACCAATCTAACTTTAAATTATATATTTATAGAGAGACAATAGGTTACTTTCATAATTTCTCTTATCATGAGATTTATTTGACACATATCATCTCACCATGTATAGCCTCAATTTTAATCTTGACATAACTGACATCTATCTTGACTTTGACATCAATGACAACAAAAATGATTCAAAAACCTCAATAGGAACATACCTCAACTCTTAAATGTTATCCTAGAAAACTTGTTATATGAAATAAATATTTATCAACCTAAAAATGTTATTGCATATTCTTAATTGACATAATCCTACCAACTGATCATAAGCTAATTGAAATTATTGTAGAATATATAAAATAACTAGTTACTAGTCATAAAAATCACATACTCAATATAACATAAAAAAATGAAAGAGAGATTCATGCAACACACACTTACAAAATAACCCAAAGGATTTTTTATTTATATTGAATGTCAAAATTTCTCCTCCCTTTTGAAATTTGAGAGATATATGTATATATAAGCCTAGGATGGGGACACTTCATTACACAAGCTATTTTAAAATTTTATATCCATTTCAAAAATATCTCTTGAAGGAGTGCACATGAGACACTGGCAAAGGATTCCACCAACAAATAAAACCTTATTAAAATAAAACAATGATACTACTAACCTACATAATTATGTATGATATTTCCTATGATGAGGTAGTTTTAGTTGTGGACACCTCTGCCCCAGTGTTTTTTCTATTATAAATAAAGTTACAACTAAGGTTAGCTTCATTTCTTGTGAAGCAATTATAACTAAAAAGGTTGGTAGAGACTACTTTTTCACTTAAATATATAAGTATAGGGCATGGATTGATTGAAATCAATTCTCAATAGTCGCTAAGTCTAACATAGGTCTTTTGAAAAGCTAGGGGAGCTTATCCATTAGTTTTATACATATTTTGTTTGAAGAACTGAGCTCTACATAATGAGTCTTTATTTGAAGGACCCTACTTCTAGAAAAATTCACCAACTATTGTAATTCATCATGTGTATTGTAAATTGTGCCTTCAAATTATTATTTAAAACCATGTGTGAATGTTTAAAGAATGTCTTAAGGACCAATTCCCTGATTTGATTAATCACACTAGTAATCTTCATCTCCTCTAAAATTATAGTGGCTTGTATTTCATAACTAATGAGCTATTACACTATATTCCACATCTCTTGATGCCACTTGATCAAGCCATCCCTCCTAATAACTACATAAATTTAGTTTCATGTTTCTTCTAAAGTAGTTATTAATTAAAGTGACTATAAGCTTTGTCCTTGGCTTCTTAGCTCAAAAAGAATAGTTTGGCCTCCATATTTATTCACATCCTCTACAAGGGAGGACACATCTCCACATTTGGGTATTCCTTATTTGCATCTATTATTAATTTGAGGACATCATATAAATCTAGGGTTACTCCCTACACTTTGTCTATGAGATCCCTTAGAGGTTGAATGGTACTCCCTTCTTATAAGGCCTCCAATGATTGATCATAACCCTAAACATTTATTTTATTACTACTCCTATATAGTCCATATAAATATGTGTCCTCTCTATGATTACCCAAGTTAGAGGGGTGGGTCTTATAATTATTAATCAAATAGAACACATCTTATCTCTACTCTAATTCCATCAATTATCCTATATCCATGATGATTTTAATTTTAATCTTCCTCATAGTCTTAGTTTCCTTATCAAAATGAAACTTGACTATGGGTTATTCTATAATAACCAGGTCCTTCATACCCTCCTCTACCTATTGCATTTTTTGTATCCATTCATGGATATTTAGGGAAGCTAGTTATTGGGAAGGATCTACCTATTCTATAGGAGTTTAATATTGGGATTTACCTTGGGGGAGCATAGTCTTGGGAGAATATGTTTCTAACAAAGGGAAAGGAGGAACAACCCTTCTCCATATAGTGACCCTTTTAAGAGCCACTATATCAATTATTAGTTTCCCTTTGTCGAACCCTTTATTTATTATAATAGTAGCTAAATCTATTTGGGCTACATGACCAATCAATAATCCTAATTGAATGGATGGTTGAGGTGGAGTATCTTAGGAATCAAATATGTTAGTGTAAACTAAGCTTTCAAAATGAACATGTTTATTAAGCCTAGAGAGGTGAGAGCTTGAGTCTATAAATAATGATTGAGTAAGGGGTAAAAGAATATAAAATAGGAGGAATAACTAATATATAACTATATGGGACATAAGAAACTACACTAATAAGCAAGGGATAATAAGTTGGTGTACTTGCTCTTTATGTAGTAACAACCTGAGAAAGTGATGTTGTAGGTGGAATTATTATGCCATGAAGTGTTGAGGTTGTAGCTACATTTTTTTATTATCCATGTGTTGAGGTTAGAGGTTTTGAATTTGATTCATCTCTATTATCTTTGTATACAAAGGAAAATTTATTTGACCTATTAATCAATCATTGATTCGAGAAGATAAATAATACTTACACTTTCGATTGTTAATACATTATATATTTAGGGTCATGACCAAGATGAATCTATTATACCTAACCAAGGGATATCCTACCATAATAGCATCACTACAGAGAGTTCTAAAGCCTCTATTCAAGTAACACTATGCAATAACGCTAGCTAGGTCCTATGTTTTCATATTTACTAATTAAATTCAAAGTAAATTAAAATCTAATCTAGTGTTCACAAAATCTTCTGGCATAAAATGGGGGTAATAAATATAAAAATTAAATAGGCATAGAATATATATACTCAATTTAATGTATAGGAAAGGCTAATGCATGGGATAAGTACAAATGCAAATCTATCTGCTCTAACAAAAGAGGAACAAAGTTAGGAATACTTACCTTTGAAGACAAACCCATCGAGCCTCAATATCTCCCTTAGCCAATGTGATTCACAAGAGGTTGTTATGGTATGTAAGGATAACATGGATAAGTTAGATCTAGGATACACAAATTATCTATAAATCCAAAAGACTTATCCATAATATAAGATTCATATCTCCAAATAAATTATTTAAACCCTAATTTATTATCTTCAAGTAGAATGCTGGATAACCATATACATAATATAATATTCTTATTCTTTTCTTATCTATAAATAGAATAAATGGATGTGTATATATAGTTGAATATAATCTTAAACCTTTATAAAATTTTCTCTAATAGGGTCAACCCAATTTGACTCTATATTTTTATTTGATAAAAGTAAGTCATGTCCTAGTCCAAGTTGACCAAGGCTGATTTAGACTAGTAACATGATTGTAACAAATTAAATACAAGGTCAACCAATCCTCATAATGTCTTCTAAGTGCCAAAAAGTGGTTTTAAGCTTAGGAAAGGGCTAAGTAAGGTGATGAATTACTTGGAGGAGTGTATAAGAGAATAATCAAAGATTAGGGAAGTACATAAGAGAAGGTTGTGTAGATAGTAAGTGGTGGTATAAGGATAACAATATTGCAAAGAACAAATGGTCTACCCACCAATTTCCTAATGAACCCCTTAAGGTATGCACTCAGAGAGATTAATTCTTGATGGGTTCCTACAAGAGAGAAAGCATCAATATTTGATAAAGTTTTAAAATATTATGTGTATACATATTCCCTGCTTGAATCTCATCACATGTCATGTAGGTGTAACATGAGATGGTGCTTCAAGAAAAGAACATAAAAATACACAACACTAAATCTGAATAAATTATAATAATAAGAAAATAAGATAAATGAAATTATGGAAGAAGCACACATACCTTTACTTACATTAGTGTTTTAAATAAGGAATAAAGTGAAAGAAATGTGAAGGTGTATAATGTAGGGAACATAAGGCAAACTAGTCAAAATTAATGAAAATAGTGAAAAATCATTTTTTTTACAAAAATAGCATGTAATATGTGAAAATATTCTCTAAGACATCAAGATTATATAACATCTTATGGTTTGGAAAAGGATCTAGTAGAAATAAAAATATGATCAAAAATGGAATCTAGATGTAAATATTTTATAGGTAAATGATCTTGAATAATAAATATAAATAGGGTGAAAAATAATTCATATATTATTTTAACTATTTTACGAAAAAACTACTCTAATAGACCTTGTGTGAGCTTAGAGAGAGACCATGGTGAAGAGATGATAACTATAATAGGGAGGGTGAATAATGATCGTAGCTAGTGCAACATAGGTAAGAAAACATGAATTTCAAATTTTTTGAGTAATATTATTTGAAATTGAGATAAATATAGAAAATTGAATTTTAGGGAAAATATAGACATTAAAATTGACCCTAGGAATTTTTTAGGTAGACTAGGGGTAGAATGAAGTATTGAGTAGGAAAATATCATACAAATAAATACCTAAATCATTTATGGTAAATGGTTAAAAAGTCACTATAAAATAAAGAAAAAAGTCAACCTAGTTGAATCAATTCATAAGGTGAGAGGGGAAATAAGGGGTTGAATGTGTAGTAGTGGGTTGACATAGTATTGCTAAAGGTTGACTATATACAATAGGCTGGCATAATCTGGAATGGGAAGATGGCTAACATAATACCCTTTAACCATTGTAGTTCGTAATAGGTGGCTAACATATTTTTTTTAAAGGGGATAAATGCATACCAAAGGGTCAATGTAGTATGCTAAAGCTAAGAAAGGGTTGATATAGTATCAAATAACTTGATACAATATGAAAGAAAAGGGTTTATTATGTGCCCGTGTGATATTGTAGTATAACATGACTATAACAAGGCTAATTTAGTATCAAATGGGTTGATGGTGTATAAAAATAGGAAAGTAATAAAACTAAATCAAATAAGCTAATGAAATAGTTAATTTATAAAATTTGAGAATGTATTTTAATTTATTTTGACATTAAGATCTAATACATCATCTATTTTTTGATATTTTTCATAGATTGGGAGATATTTTGGCACCTAGTTGATGCATCATGAATATTATATCTATTGGAATAGTTAGATGATGTGGATAGAGCTCAATTGGTCACCTTAGGATTTAGTGACATTATGGAGATGAGTTAGTCCCTTCTAAGTGTTGATCTCATTGTCAAGTTCTTAAGAGCATTAGAATAGTTGATCAACACTTTTTTATGGGAGGTGGAGGGGGACACCATTGAGGTGGAGATTAATCTAGAATATGTCCACACATTTCTCAATCTTTTGATAGGTAGGACACTGGTGATCACTGATACACCAAAATTGTAGGATGAGAGATGAGCCTTAGATTAGTAGGTTATGTACTCAGAT